>OMLF01056464.1:524-32394 GCA_900302615.1 Holocentrus rufus | reverse complement strand
TAGAGCCAACACCTTTACAGAAACACACTGGGCTGATTCACGACAACAAGCTTTCCATGACAGGATCTATTATGTCAAGGCTGTGATTCTTCCTGTCAGTACCATGTCACATATACAGAGTGGACGTAATACTCAGACCAGCTTCATCTAGAAAGGACTTTTAATCTGCTGGGACACTTAAGAAAAGGGGTCAGGTAACAGGTAGTGTGTGTTATTATTGGCAGGGTGACGGTGTTTTGTTCTCTTGTTGTATCAACAGTAGAGAATGTGTACAGTCAAGCTTATCCAAGCTGTCAGGGAGGTTTTATGCTGCACTCTTCACTAATGAAATGAGTTAAAATTACAGTCTAACTAAGGCTGACTTTGGTCTCTCACAACTAAATGATACATGCAAAACGTTTAAGACAAAGTTGATTTTGTCCTCAGTGTCAGATATCAGTGTTAAAACTGATGATACTTAGATCTGTAAAATATCGAAAGCAAATTTTGACTGTCTCTCCCTCACATGCATGATAAGATGCAGTCATAAGTTATGAAACGAGTCCGTTCATCAAACACGTATAATGAGCCTTGAAGGGTCTTTACCTGGTGAACATCCGCATTAGATCAAGGACTTCGTTGCTTCATTTCTAGAGGAAATACAGAGAAGACGCTGCCTTTTCCTCTGCGTCAGTCCTGAGTGTCTTCTTATCTGAGGGTGACGTCGCGTTCTCATAATTCCTCATGGCTTGTTCTTCCCCTCAGTGAGAGAGCAGATTCACACAACTGCGATGAACACAGGAGAGGTTGTTGTGAGCTGTATAATATAAAATTTCCCCAGACATGGCGGACAGCGGGTTCAAAAGTTCAAAAGTCTCTGGTTTCACTTTCGGTCACGCAACTGAGGCGCGAGGAGTCTATTACTGCCACCAACTGGACATGAATGGAAGTTCTCTAACCTTCTGAGACAGATGCAGATGTATAATTGAACACAACGCGTCCTAATTGTCAGCGAATCCATATTTTTGTTTTTATTTTTTTTGAAGTTCTTCGCATTCTTTTGTCCGTCATGTGAATATTATAAACAACATGCCAATATGAGATATTGGCATGTTGTTGTCTGATCTACTACACTCTATTGTTTACATGTTGCATATTAATCCATTTATAATAAAAGAATACAGACAAATGAATTTTTATAATTCATTTCACTGTGTTTCTCTGTGTGTAATTCCTCGCAAACGGTAAAGCAAATAGCACTTTCTGGTTACATTTTTTCCACATTACAGTTTTACATGGAATATAACATGCAAGTAAAATTATTAGGTTTCCTAAAAGCTGCTGTATGTCTGCAATAGCAAATGACTGTGCTATTCTTTGTGTCTTCTCGTACTATGTAATTTCATTCAATAGGGCGATTTAAATAATAATAATAATAATAATAATAATAATGATGTAGTATATTTTGGGATGATGGCGCTGTTCGTCTGTAGTGGCCATACCGGGGTTCAAGAGGAAAGGATGAGAGCTTTATTTTCTAGATCATGTCAATTTAACACTCCAGCACACTGTAACATACACCTCATACATGTTGATATGGCTGTTATTTTACTGAAACTTATTTTCATTTTTTGTTATCTTGTCATATTGCGGGCCACAATGCAGCTGCATCACCTGCATTTATGGAAGTTACTGGGCCCATGTATAGATGATGTAAATGATTTGTCATAGATATGTGAAATGTAGATAGTTGAGACATCTGGTGGCTGCAGGTGGATGTTGCAGCTGCAGGTTGTCACTCGGCCGGTGGAAAGAAGGGAAGTGATTCCTATACAGCTGGAAATTTACTAATTTAACGGGAACGTATTGCATACCAAACGGATGTTTCTGTGGTAAATTGTGCGAACACGAAATGTCTCTCATAACAGAGGCATTACCTCTCTGTTTGAAAGCCTGATCATAGGTCTACCTTTGTTCAAAATAAAGTCTGATTGCCTCACAAATCAGGCAAAAAGGAAGATCTGGATATAAATAAGGGAGGTTTTCTTTAAAAATGTACAAAATTTTACCCTGCTAAATAATTTCTCAAAACGAAATAAATAAAATTTTAAAAAAGATATGGATACAAATTATTCTTTACGCATTGCATAACCAGAAATGATGCCCCAACGTTTCTGTCATTACTCAAAATACATTTCTAAACTGAACATTTCTGTAATGAATTTGCTTTATTGTATGAAGATTTTATCTAATAATTATTTCAACTAAATCCTATATAAGTGTAAGTTTGCAAACACATTAAAGTCCCTTTTCCTCTGATTTCTACAAAGGATCTGAACAGAAGTTACTCATTCAACATGCTTTTCTCTGCCAGAGGAAGCGATGTGTGCCTTTAATTGTGCCCTCTAGTGGCTGCTGGTGGATGTTGCAGCTGCAATTTGTCACTCGAGGATCCGTCAGTGAAAACAACAGGTACTTGATAACAGCCACCTCCTCTTTGACTTATTAGTGCTGCTCTGTTGCTGTTGCCACAGTAAGTTATAACATGTTTTATATATAAGATCACTGTACTATCAGTAGTAAGCAAAGAAAGCGATAGCATTTACTATTGTGATCTGACAAGTTGTAGGCAAAACTCTCTCATCCCCAGCCCTCTGTCAGTTTCCAGCCCCTGCTCTCTTCCTACAACTCCCCAGACCTGCACATCCTCAAGCTGTCCACCAGGTGACCTCTGACCTCCCCTCCCCTCCATCACCTGACTGACCCGCCCATCTACACACCTGCTCCCGCTTCTCTCATCAGCCCTGCAGCACTTTTCCACTCACTCCTTACCTGATTGTTGAATTTGCCGTGTGCTTCATGCCTTTTCTTTCTAGCTTCTGTTTTCTGTTCAACTGAAATCTGAAACGCTGTGTCAGTCATGTATAAATAAATATGCTCTATGATATTACAAAATGTGATTACTATAGATGATGATGATGATGATGATAAGAAGTTGAGATAAAATTAATTTTGGGTTTACTATGTTGACGTGACATTATTTAATTAATGTGTTTGATTGAAGTAATTGACTTACAGAATTTACATATGCAGTTTCAGTTTTTAAATGTTTCTTCTCCTTTCAACAATATAAAAAAATATATAGACATTTTTCAATATCAGCTTGTCAGTAGCACTTGTTGTTATTTACACATGATTACAATATCATATGAAGGATAGATTGTAGAGGCAAACTTGGTCATACTGATACTTGTGGTATTTTGTATACTTTCCGCAAATGATGGAGAAACAAAACATCTCCTTGGTTGACAAATCAGTCAGTTTTGATATTTGCAGCATGTATTTTGAGAGCATTAAAACGTTTCCCAGTTCGAATGTCATTTTGTAAAATGTGATTTTGCGCTGAGGCTCGCATTAACTTTTTGCAAAAGTGAATTGTTTAAAAAAATACCTAACCAATGGGGGAAAAACAGTTGTTCTGGGCAGTCCCCACTGCTCCTCACCAATGATACAAATGAAACAAACCACTGAGTAATAAAAAAGGGTTTATTTGGACTTAATGGAATGAACAAAAATAATGGAAAGGAAGCATCTTTGAAGCCGACAAAAGGGGGAACTGAACCAAATTCATACCACAGGACCAAGTGCAACACATGAAGTGGCCTGTTCCCCCTTACTTAAGTTTCCATCAGCTTGAAGAGCTGCAATAACTTTGTTGCTGGATGGGTGAAGACTCCTCAGAACATCATCTGATCCCCGCTGGAAGCAGTTTGGAAGCCTGTTTGGAAAATAAAACCAATTAAATTTTTGTAAAGACATTTGATGCGCTACACCTGTTTGTGTGCATCATTAAAAAACATAAGTAAGAGATTAGCTGGTTTGGAGTTAATGAAAATCTGCATACTCACAGCATTTTTTACATCTTCTTGTGTTGTAACAATGTCTAGAAAAGTTATTGTAAAATTAAATTAGTCCTCATTTTACTGAGGAACCTCTGAAGGTCTTTCACAGACCCCTAGGGGTTCCCAGACCACGCTTGGAAAACCCCCTGATCTAAACTACAGCGGTCAGTAAAGTGGATGGGAGTGGTGTTCATCACTGCCCTCTGCTGGTGAGTTTGAAACTGACAGGAGAGTAAATGAATCCATCTCTGCCAGGGACAAGGAGGAGATCAGATGAGCATCCAGGAGAAAAGTTCCCCCTCTGTGGGATACTTTGGTGTCCTGCATCTAATTATGAATTTAGTGAGATACATAAACACCTTAGTCAGGAAGAGGAAGTACTGTAAAAGCTGGTTCTTACATCACTTCCTTTAGACCTCCAGATTTATTATCATGAATCCAGGTAAACTGTGCTGAAGTACTGATGTGCATGTAAACATACTCTTTCTGAAGCAAAGATCCTATCAGACAAAGAGAGTTGTTAGGATGCCCAAACCTGAAGGAGGCGGCCGGTTCCTGTCGGGTCGGGTTCACACAGGATGAACGAACCTGCTGCAAAAGTGGACGACAGCTGAACCAACCTGAAACACCGCATGTCAGCAAAGTTTAATTGGACTAATACGTTTTCTCCAGGAAAGACTAAAACCACTGCTCTATGTGTCAACAGTTAAACTTAAATGGAACTCATCCAGCAGCAAAGAGCATCTTTAATTATTCAGGATTCAGTATGGTCATTTTAATCGTGAGGCTGTGGCAGAGGACGTTGCTTTTCTCTTGCTTTTCTTGGCTAGAAAAGCAAATCTAATGGATACAGACACTAAATGTTCTGGCCTCTTCCCTACACTGCAAAAAATCTCCATCTTTACAAGCCATTAGTCTCATCTTCAGGGTTTTCTTAAAACCAGTAAAAACAATTAGTGCCAGTGGGATGAGATAATCCCACTTGTTTCCAATGCAGTTTAACGTGTTTCATGAATTTTGCTGGGAATCTGTTGAAACAAGGCAGAATAAGGCAGATCAGCCCACAACTATCAAGAAAATGACACTTGATTCAAGAAAATTCTGGAAGCAAGTTGATTAGCATTGGAGACAAGTGGGATTATCTCATCCCACTGGCAGATTATTGACCTTGTTTGAAGAAAAATAAGATTTAAACAGTGAAGATGAGACTAAACGACTAAACTAAAATGGAGATGTTTCACAGTGTGGCCTCCACATGGTGGGAGGAGAGCAGTAATCCCCTGTGGGCATCAATAAATTATCACACATTTTTTGGTCATGAAGTAAATTGTCTTTTTGATGGAGATCTTAATTGGAAAAGCAGATCTGCCTGGATTCATAACGGAACAAAAAACATCTCTGGTTGCAAATGCGTGACTCATTTATAGCGAGCCATACAAGGACAAAACATCAAATCTGTCGCACAGGGATAAAGAACAAAAAAAAGATGTTTCTGTTCCTGTGTAAACCGAAGCTTATCTTAGTGCCAACATGCTTTTGGGAACCTGAGCCCAGCCCTGGCACCGCAGCGCTATGAGACAAAGCCATGAGATCTCAGTACCTTAGACAGGATATAAACCCGGAGAGATTGTGCTGGAGTCAGTGAGTTTAGAGAGGGCTCAGAGAATAATGAATTCCTCCTCTGGCTTTTTGCTGATTGGTTAATGGCCAGCGGTCTTGGGGTCGGCTCCAATCGACCCAGCAAATCAGCTCGAAGATTGTTTTCTGCGGCGGAGGGAATGATTGGGGATAATCGTGTTTGCCGTTACCAAATAGGTTTCCTGACGAGGGGCTTTGTGTGTAATCGCCACGCTCCCCCTCCAACAATAATAAAGCCTTGTTAAAAATGTGTTTCGGGCCCACACAAAACGCATAATATTAGAGCCGGGAGTTTGATGCTCAGCTGTCTTATTGGATGCAGAAGCACATCACAGAGGCCGGGCTGCAGAAGCCAGAGGTTTTGCTGTGTAAACGGCTGGCAGATCATGTATGAGGCCAAATCCTCCTCCAGCTACCTAATATGGAAAGAATGAATTTGCTCGAAAATCGGCGGATAATATGTGAGAAATTGACACAGCTTAAGAGAAAACTCACTCATGACAGACTTCACAGAGTTTCTTTTTTTGTTGTTATTATAATGTATCACGAAGCTTGGTACGTTTGTAGCATTAGAGCGTTTCAGGTTTTAGATTATGAGTTTGGTTTTACTAATGCGGTTGTTTTGAGAGATCTTTTCATTCTCATTTTGTTTTGAGTAACTTTGCATCACTGTAAGTAAGGCCCCCACTCTCAGTGATTAAATAAAGGTTTGATTATATATTTTGTCTTTAAATATATCTCGTAAAATACTGAAATAACGAAAATAACTGATATCCAGACCCCAGAGCGTACAGGAAGTTCCAAATATCATGTGAGCAAAAAAGCCTTTAAGATTGTTTGTTGGTTCTAAAATATTTTGTCGTCTTCTTTCTTCCTTTTATTTTATTTTTTTTATTTGTTTTGGGGGTTTTTTCCACAAAGAAAAAAGACATTCTGATCAAGTTAAAAGTTAAAACAGTATAAGATGAAACTTCTCAAACTCTCAGCCAACAGCTCCTGCAACAACTGAGCAAAGTATTCATCTCCCTCTTGGTGCGCTTGTCATGACCTCAAATTATGTTCAATTCTTGGTGTCCTCAGGGAACATTTTATCCCCAACAGTCAGATTTGTTTTTAGTACCCTGTAGCGCTGCCAGGACACATGTATCTTGTGGAACCTGCTGAAAAAAACAACCAAAAAAAAAAAAATGTGTCAGTGCAAAAATCAAAACACAATCTCAAAACCTTTTGTGAAATGAGCTCTTCCAAAGCAGAATTTCACTTTCATAGAAAGTTTTCACTTCAGTTCATTGTGTGTCAAAAGGAAACACAAAAACTGAGTTGAACTGAAACAGAGTCCATGTTGTGGACTTTAATTGGAGTAGTTTGGACTCTCCTATGATACCATGTTTTCAAAAGTTTGGATAGATACATAAAATCCAGGCCATCTTAAATACTTTTTCTATCTAAAATTTAAAAAAAAAATCAAAGCAACTTCATAAGGGGGAAAACTGTTATCTGGAAAATGAGGCCAAATTTCACCAACCCTGCCTGAATCCTCAACTTGACAATATGGCATCAAGAGCTGCTGAGACACAGTGGAAAGTCACCAAAGAAGGTGAAGAAACTGGAGAAACCTCACTCCTGCCCCGTCTTGCAGTCTGGACTGCAGGTGGGAGAGACCAGTCCAGCCACCGTCAAAACAACAACAGGTAGAGATGGAAAAAGCAAAACCAAAGGTAACTTTATTTCACTTCCTGTGATCCAGAAGTGAGACTGAGCAGAACAGAAGCTTGTTGGATTTTAGCTGAACAGACCTGGAAATGTGTTGGCAGTGTGTAAACAGTCCAATGACACAACTACTGTTTAACACCAAGGTCTCAAGGCATTGAATAGCATTTGACCGCCATCACAAACATGTTCCATCTTCAGGAAAACCTCAGCAAGTCCAGAAAGAGCAAATTCTTTCCTCTGACCTCCCAGACCAGTAACAGTGCCTTTAGCATCTGGATTATATTTGACAGCTTCACCATATAAAATATGTCACATAAATGTCATATCAGCGAGTGAATGTCCAGGTAAGATGACATCATCAGACGACCATTCGGGTCAAACAACAGCAGAAACAACAACGCTGAGGCCAAGACGACAATTCTGTCTCAAGACCAGCATCCTTGTAATTTAACATTGTCTGTTGTTTCTGTAGCTCTGCCATTGTCAATATGATGTCATCAGGTGATGCCGCTGCAGAGGTGACATCATCACAGAGCTGCTGTTGCACAGTCGCTCTCATAGTGGTCCAAGAGAGTCCTGGGACTCCTGTTCGGTGGCCAGTATCCTGCGTCCGTTGTCGCTGTAGCTCCGGTTTGGCAGGAAGGACAATCTGAGACAGACAGAGAGATTTCTGTTAGAAAGTCCTTCAAGCTTCTTCTTGGTCGGTTTCACTGCCACCAGATCAAACAAGTTTTCACATAATCAATCAATCAAGCTTTATTTATAGAGCACTGTCCAGGCAAACAGATGCGATTCAAAGTGCTTCACATAAAAACAAAAAATAAATGTATATATAAAACTAAATCCATACATGAGCTGGAGTAAAAGAAGAGTAGGACAAACGGTTAAAAAAATAAGGAAATAAAGGAAATAAAAACGTAAGTGAATACAATGAAAATAAAAACCTTCACTCCTTACATAAAATCCAGACTAAAAAGATTAAGATTCTAAGATGTGGCAGACCAAACCTGCTCATCAGGAGCGGTTAGAGGTTGAGTGTCTTGCTTAGTGAACCTATTCTTGCACAGAGTTCAAAGAGGAACCTAAGAAAGGGTTTTAAAGTTCCCTTAACAACCCTCTGAAATATAAAATGTTACTATAGGAACCTCACAAGGATTAGGGCTCCTGGAGGAACCATGAGATGTTAAGTATCTCTAAGCACCCCAGGTTATATTAGGCTCCTGGAGGAACCAAAAGCAAAGGGTTCTTTGAGCAACCTTCAGTGCTTGGAGGAACCTATTTGGAACCAGCAGGTTTTAGGGTGCAGAAATTATCCAATTAAAAGACCTCAAACCACTAGAGAAACCTCCCCGCAGTGACAGATGTTGTCATTACTTTCATTGCTGCCAAAGTTTATCTGACAGTAACGATCAGTTGGACAGTAAAGCTTTGTTATGGTTTATTTTATTAAGATCATCTGAACTCGTCGCGCGCAAATCGGCTGCTAACCAAATCACCGCCCCACTGATGTTTTCACCTCCGCTGGCCAATATCGCGTGAGCCAAATCCGTCCTGTTCCAACGTTAATTTGTACCGAACAGTTTCCTTATTTAACAAGCACATAATTCATGATAAACAGCAGGCCGCTTGGCTCACGGCCATCACAGAGTCACAGAGCACGGAGTTTGTAAGCTCTCGTGAATCATTTCATTGGAAACTGGTCAGTCGTAAATTGGCCAGTTGTGTGGAGCCATTAGCGGTGAAAGGCTGTTTGGCAGAGAAAAAAAAAAGTAATCTGGTTTTACTTTGTTTAAATAAATGTTCTCATCCAAATAAAAGTAAATCTAATTTCAGCTCTGTTCTCTCGTGTTTCTAGAGCTGTTTGTGAAGGTCACATGCAACGCTGGAAAAAAAGAGAAGCTAAATAACATTTTCTGAGTACATTTTACATTTAGCTAATTTTTATTTTTACTGTGGTAGACTTTACACAAGTAATTTCAGTTCTACTCAACTCAAGAAAAACATCAATAAAGTGACAACAGCAGTGACGTTGAATGGTTTGAGCATTCATTTAAACAGAGTTCAAATGAAGTGGTTGGGCCTAATGCAATTCTCTGATCACTAATAGGATGGGAAAACTATTTATTTTATTGTGTCTGTGTTGTAACTGCTTCAGTTCCTGCAACCGTTTAATTTGATTGTGATAAATTCAAAATTCTCGCCAAGTTTATGATCAACTTGCCTTTCATCTTTGACTCAGCTGGAGCTACAGGCTGCAGGTCAGCATGAGAGGCTGAGTTTGATTAAAAAAAAAATGAAAGTATGTGAACTGAAAAGTCTTATTTCTTTTTAGTTGTGGTCTTTTACCAGTTGACTTTCTGAAAGTTGTAAATTCTCCATTTTTTTCTCCATTCTTCTATCATGTCTGAATTTATGTTCAATTTTGCCTTTATTTTTATATTATGTAACCTGGCTCTTCAAACCAGATGAATAAAATAATTATTTATCACTGGAAAAAAGTTACGGATTCACACTTTAACCCTAAACCTAAGTCCTCATACCAGGGTGATTTCTTTGATCTCACTATCCATGTGAGGACACACTTATAGGACCTCACAAGAACACACACACACATGCACGGACACGCACACACACACAAGCAAACACACCTGAACGGAGATCCGGGAGGAATCCTCCTAGTAAGTCCATATGCTTAGGTTGTTATCAGATCGCTCAGTACCACACACACACACACACTCACACACACACACACACACACACACAGTCCTATGTGGAGGCATGTTGAGGGTGAAGAGGTGACGGGGAAAGACAAACAGAAATGTTCTGTAACTCTTGCTCCTCAGTTCTGTGTGTTTTCTGTACAGGGAGTCTGTTTACTGTCCAAACAAAGCTCTGTCCGTCTACTGCAGCCTGTCACACAGTCCTGGACCGAATTCCCATGAGCCACCGGGGAGGGGTCAGCGTAGGATGATAGTGGCAGGAAATATTGAGGAGAAAATGTGACGAAACAGGGGTCATCATTGTAAACCAACCTGGGACGGGTGTGTAAGGACGTTTATTGCCTGTGTTCACTGACGTGCTGTGCGATGAAGTCCTATGGGTCATGGAATTCCTGGAAAGTCATGGAATTTGGTATATTAACATTTTTGAGACAAGTCATCATGGAATTCTGTCAGATTCCCTATAAAATGTGAACCAAATTTGTAATGATAGTAAACAGAGGAGGTTGGCAATCTTTTTTTTCCCCCAGAATTTTCTTGATTCAAGTGTCAGATCTGCATGAAAGGTATGAAAATGTTGATAATAACAGCTGTATTTTTGCATAAAGGTCTTGCCTAGTACAGCCTGAATAAACAGCAGAAAACAAGAAAAATCTAAATGGTTTGCTGTACCAACCAGTTTATTGATAAAGTGCAGCTATAATATCGTTTCTCAGTTAGTTTAGATGGGGCGCTCGTCTCTGCTGCAGAACCACTTAGTGCTAGGCTCATAAGACAGGTTTATTTTTACTGCATCCTCCTTGTTAACGGTAGATTTTCACTCTTACGTAACCACCCCATTTGACTAAGAATCTTTATTTACACCAGGGTCCTGGGCAGAGGGGTGCTACACATGGGAGCTGCCCTGCACACCACCGCAGGTCTGCAGAGGCTCAAAGGACAGGAGACGCCTTGACCAGGTTTTCTCAAACCCGTGACCTCTCCATCATGACGTTTGCTTCTCTAGCTCTGAGGCTTTGACCGCATCAGCAGGTTATTTAGCTTCACCGCACTGAATATTTTACCTTTGCTAAGGGAAAACCGGCCATAAACAGATGCTATTTTTACATTTTACCTTTATTTGTGCACAACGATGTGAATATTGCCAATGATGCAGGCAAAGCAACAGTCTGATTAAGCTGTGTATACAATTTCAGTGGTAGTATATATATAGGTATTATTATAGGCAGATATTATTTGACTCCTCATAATAATACACATATCTTATTAATGGAAAATGGAATTTTTACTGTCCATAATGTTAAAATTTCTCTTTAGTTTCACTATTATACACATGATAATATGTATATCAAGTGTAAAACATAAGTCTTAAGGAATCCCAGCAGCACAGAGCGTCAAAATAAACACAATGTGCAATATACAAATATAACAAATGCAAGTGTTTGTGGAGACTGTGGAGACTGACCTATACTGTGCAGAAAACTACAGCAAAGTCTCAGGAGCACCAGCCTGTATCTGTAGGCGTGTGGACGGTTTTCATTTAGCACCTTCCAGTTTACATGTGTGAAATGTTTTCAGTGATTCACAGAGAACTGTGGGAATGTGCATTTTTCTTTTCTAAAAAAAGGAACGTGATGCAAACTCATTCAAAACCTCCTTCCTCTAGTTTTTTAAACATCTTTATCACGGTCGTGTAAAATCCACAGCAGATACACGGTCCTCCAACATGTGCAACATAAACTCTCTTCTAAAATCTAATCAATCTTTGTTGTCCGACGGTGGGAAATTCCCATGGTGGTTCCAGTTTTATTTTGTTCAAATGAACGAATGAACTGCAGACAAAAGGAGAACAAATCCTTTGTCCTTTGTCCTGGACAGTCGAGTCCCCTCCAGTTCTCAACCTTTGGCGGTTTTGCACTTCCACATTTTGATGATGTCACACAAAAAGCTGAACACAACGGCTCAGTTATAGAGAAACATTAGAGCAACTTCTTGTATCCTGCTGCTGAAGGCTTGGCCCCTTATTGTCTTTGCCTTTAACAAAATTCAAAGTTTGCTCAGAAGCTCCTGATGAGTAGATTGTTACTTCAAGGAAAATATATGAGAGGGTGAAAATATCAAAAATAAGGCATAATGATAAAAACCGTAGTTGATAATTAAATTAAATTGCAACTCGTCTTGATAGACAAGTGTTAAGATTCAAGATATTTTCAATTCATACATTTTTCATCTCTTAGTGTCATTTTCTTGATCTCAGTGGGCTGATCTTCCTTATTCTGTCTTGTTTCAATATATTTATACTTTGGAAACAAGTGGGATTATCTCATCCCACTGGCAGATTTTTTACCTTGTTTGAATAAAAACAAGATTTTAACACAGAGGAGGCGCACAGATTGGATTTTGGTTTTTAGCCATAATTTACAGAAATATGACCCTCGTTAAAATCCTGAGGGTTTGTTTGCTCTCTACCAGCGCCTCCTGGTTTGCTCACAGTAAACAGGATCATTTAATAAGATCAATATGAGATGAAGCACAACAAGCTGATTAGCTCAGACATCGTCTTGAATCAGGCAGCACCAAGAACACACAGTTACAATCCACAGTCACCAATTTGATAATCCACATCTCATGGGCCGAGGCTCATGATTACATTTTCTTGGGTACTTCATGGCACATCAAGCCAAGATTGATTTAGTGTTTGTACAATGTCAGTGACTGTAATCCACCTCATGACCCGTGTCACACGGCCTTCCTCTGCCTTTCATCTATTACAGCACATTACAGATTCACTCCAAACTACAAAGGCAGCGTCAGTGTGCAGTGTTTTGTGTAACAAGTGATCGATTAGTTTCATCACACCGCTGCACTGCTGTTATATGCAATGTGTTGCTCCTCATCTGAATGTAGTGCATGAGAGACAGAAAACCGTCACCTGTCTAAACCTGCGTGTTTTGTACGAGCTGTTTATGACGGAGTATCAAGGTGAACTATCTTAATAAAATATTAATTCTCTGTGTGATTTCACATTTTAACAGACCTCTGTTTCTTGAAACTCCACTATAAGGAGCAGCTTTTTCTTCCCAGGTGAACAACACATTTCTGCGAGCATCAGCTGTTCCTGCCTCCTTAAGGAGGATTAGGAGTTTATTGAATTTATTTTAACTGACTTGTCAAGCAGGAATCCCTAAATAGATCCCTCTACAACAGGATTTGTTTATTGCCCTATTTGAAGCAAAATAAAATACTGTTTATCCCAGAGATTTAACCCTGGACGGCATCATGTGAAGTCGACACAAAGCTGCTTTGGGGAGCTGCAGATCAACATCTGACTAAGTCAATCACAAATAAATGTATGCTTTCATACAACATCATTAAACGAGCGCTTTCCTAAACATCTGGAGGCACTCTGGATTCAGTTTAGTCCAGCAGCTCCTCTCTGTGGATTACTGTATATGTAAAGTCACATATATTTTACATATACAACTGAAACACTAATATAACATTAATAAAGCTGGACTCCAGAAAGATTAAATCCAACTTTATTTATAATTCTTATGACAACAAATTAGTTTCAATCTGGTTGAGCTGCAGGTCACTTTTCAGGACTTACATATATGGTAAAACACGAGCTTGTTATCTTTACATCACACCGCGGGCCAAAGCAGATTGTTTTGACGATATCAAATGATATACAGCATTTAAACATTCAAACATTAAAGGTATTTTGTCAAATATACTCAGTGCACACATCAGCCCTGAGCCGCTCACACCACAGGCAGTGTGGCTTTAATTTGTACAGTCACATTTGGAGTTTTAAAAAAAGAAAGCTATTTGTTGTGTTTTTTTCTCGTCCTGTACATTACAACATCCTCCATGAGCTAAATCAAATCTTATAGCTTCAGTTTCATGTACAAACCACAGAGCTAACGTTTGGTTTCCACAGAGAGTTTAGTGGTTAAGAGTTTTCCCTCCTGTGTCTCCCCTCATCTGACTCTGCTTTCCCACCGGCTAACTAGAAAATAAAAAGATAAATAAACAGAAAATTAAAACTGGAGGTACACTGATGTACATGGAGAGTTCATTTCTCTTAAAAAGAAAGAAGGAAAGAAAGAAAAAAGAAAAGGAATGAAAGACGGGCATCTTCCCTCACTTGGTTCTCTTGAGGGCAGTGAAACATTTCATGTAAATTGAAGACAGCTGTCAGTAAACAGTGAACATAAAAACTTTTAAGGAACATCCCGGTTTTCCAAATGGTCAGACAGATTTTCCCTCAAATAAAGGAACATTTTTGTTCTAATAACAGGAAAGTGGAGGCACAGCGAATTGAAATGAAGTGAACTTGGTGGACGAGGCAGTGAACCCTGAAACCTGAAACACTGCCTTGTTTGTGTTTATGTGTTTAATTGGCTTTCAAGGATCTCTTCAATAAAACTCAAGGAGCCAAAATTGGCCTGATTTGAGATCAAATTGGGCAAATTGAGCAAAATAAGACATCATGTCAAACAAAAAACCTAAAGGACTCTGTGGAATCAAATGGCTTTAAAGTCGGAAATTACATTTCGAAGACTTTGATTTTTTTTTAACTTGATTGTCATTTGGTTTCTTTGAGTGATTTTTTAAAAAGTTTAAATCTGCTGCTTATTAAAACAAATCTTCTTCACAGGATTTTCCTCAAGTTGGAAAGAATTTCTCCTGTAATGAAAAGAAGTTCAGGGGCATGCTGATGATTTGGGTGTTGTATTTTAATTGCAAAAATACTTTAAAGGCCATATGTTTTCAGAAATGTTTAAGCTGCATGAAAGGTAAGAAAGGTGCTTGTTGGTCTAATATTTAGCAGTATTTTGCTTCTTGGGGATTAGGTTATTGAACTAAAAATAATATATTTTCATTAAAGATCTGCTAATAAACTCTTGGGGAAAGAAATGAGGAAACGGTGCAATGAAAAAAATAATTCTTGTAATTATAGCAGGCAGTTTCCCCACTCATTTGAAATTTTATGAACTTTCAAAAATATTTTTCCCGAAAGTCTGTGTTAATTGCAAAAATGGCCAAACAGCACTGCATGATTATGTCCTGCTGGTCAGCATATGAAGACTGAACAGGGTATTTATTTACATGCAAGACTTGGACGCATGTTTACTGGTCCAATTATATTAAAATCCATGCTTTTGCAGAGTCATCTTCCCATGTTTTATAATAATTACAAAATATATTTATAGAGCAGCTTTCATACAGAGGATGTATGTCAAAGTGCTTTACGATAAAATCATACTGTATATTCAACTCTTCCAAACAATGTGGCCTCATAAGACCCCAGGAAGCTAATGGGGAAACTAATAAATAAAATAAATAAATAAATCAACAAATGTTCTTGCATGCCTGCTTCTGTAAAAGACTGCATGACTATGGATGTATTTATAAGTGTTCCCTTCCTCAGGCAGATATGATCCTCTCATTGCTGTCTAAACCTCCGACCACCATGAGAAGATCAGATTTGTGCTGCATGAAGTTAAAAATCTGATCTCTTCTTTAGCCTTTGATCCCTGTTTCCACAGTCTAACTGTGGAAACTCGTGAAACAAGATCACCGCGCATATCACCACACATATTTCCACTTAATACAACCACTGCATTTTCACACTGATAAGACAGTAACCGCACACAAAGCCAAGTCCCCTTTTAGAGCATAAAAATCTCAGTCACATCGGAACGCGGTCCCGGAAAAACACATTAAACCACTCGAGTGAGAAAGTAGCGCCTGACCCGTAATGTGACCTTAGAGGGATCGCCACAGATAGAACAAGGTTTGTGTTCCTTTAATTTTGTGCTAATATCTTTCTGGGACATTAAATAATCAAATTTCACTCTTATCTCTTGTGCTGATGGGGAGGGAAGATAAAATAGTGTTTTTCCCACAGGAACGCTGAGCAGTAGGGCAGTGGGATGGCTGGGGGAGGTTTGGTGAAGTGAGCTTGTGACTGTTAGGTCACTGTTTCAGATGCATGGCCTGATTTCAACAGGTCGCTCACCATCTGATTTCTGCTCAGCGTGCCATGTTGTTTCCAGGTCAGCGACCCTCAAAGCCAGTCAGCCTGTTGCATCATAGAGACAAACTGTAACGTGTAGCGCTCTCATGTACCAACTGTTCACAGCCCAGCTCTCCCTACACACACTTTAAAGGAATACTCCAACGTTTTGGGCAAAATGCCCCTTCTTCCGACTTACCCAGACTGAGACAAGATGTTTGATACCATTTTCACCTCTGTACGTCCACTGCTTTGGTTCTATGGTTAGCATGTTGTGTTAGCTTAGCATAAAGACTTGAAGTCTACAGGAGTCATTAGCCTAGCTCCGTCAAAGTGAAAAAAATAAACCTTACAGCAACTCCAAAGCTGTCTTATTTGCACGATGTATCATGTATATTTGAAATACAGAAAGAAAAAAAGAGTCATTTTAGGAGAGGTTTGATGGTAGGAGCTATATTATAGTTGTAAAACAAATCTCATCTTGTATGCATTTCATTACCTTGTAACACGCGATACATTATGTAAATAAAACAGCTTTGGAGTTGCTGTAAGGTTTATTTTTTCACTTTGTCAGGGCTAGGCTAACAACTCCTGTAGATTACAAGTCTTTGTGCTAAGCTAACACGAAATGCTACCCATAGGAACCGAACCAGTGGACATACAGAGGTGAAAATGGACCTGCAATCTATATAAAACTTAAACATAATTGTAAGAATATCAGCTCCCTGCAGCTGCAGGTTGAAACGGTGAGCTCCTGTTTCTGGCTCTTAGCAGCCAACAAGCTGTCCAAAATATCTTCAAAAAGTAATTTGTAGACTCCATATGGGAAGATGAGAGAAGAGTTTTCAAGTACATACATTAAAATTAGTACTGATTTCCCTAAACAAGGAATCATGGAACTATTTATTTTTTATTATTTATTATTATTTTTTGCCGCACCACACAGTCCTGCAGGGTCAAAGTTCACCACTTGGTGGGCATGAACACAGACAAAAGTTGTTCAGATCAGACTGTAAACAAACGCACATGGTGGAGTTTTGGAAAAGACTCTGAGTAAAACTGGCATGGTCCTCTTGCTTTCTGGGCTGTGGAAGTAAACAGTGAAAATATTGCTTCAACAGACGGGCTTCTTCAGAGATATTTTGACTTGCCCTGTTTGGACTGATTGTCAGCAGAGAGAAGTGGAGTGAGTGCTGCTTGTTTCAACCTGCAGGCTGACGCTGGGCCTGATATTCTCTGCAGGTCCAAACATTACAAGCATGTAACAGTCCATTATATATAAATCCAAAATAAATGAACTCATCTTTTAATGCATGTACATCCATGGAGCAGACGTAAAACAACAAATACACACTGAAAGATTGCTTGGATGGGTCCAGTCCCAGAGAGGATTTCATTGGCTAATTGGCTGTGTAAATCCATTCTGACTTCCTGGGATCGCGGCCAGTGAGGCTTCAGTGTTTCCAATACAACGACTGTTTTGGACAGCTGAACTATGGGAGCTGGAAGACCGCAAATTGGGAACCAATTCAAACTAAAACATAGTTTTGTAAATTACGAAACATGTCTGGTGGGAGCAGTGGTTGACTAAAACAGAGGGTCAGTCATGTTTTCATAGTCAGAGAACGTGAGCGCTGGCACATTTGATTTTTTGAGAGGAAATGGTCTTATATAGACATTTTACTGAAGGTCTACAAAAGGTTGAGGGCTGATCTGCCATTTAAAAAGAAAAATCAAACAAAAATCATTTTAACCTGGTTTTTATGCTGCAATATGTTAACTGGATGTTCTTGTTTGATCAATATTGGTACCTCAGCCTTCTTTTGATCATATTAAGAACAAACGGCTGTTACTGTAAGAGAAACCAGTAATTTTACTTCTTTCTTCCACTGCCGTAAACAACAAATTCCTCTCCGAAATTTATTTTGCCCCTGGAAGTAAATATATTTCATAGCTGCTGCTCTTATCCAGTCCCATGTCAGCTGGGGACGAGAGAGAGAGAGAGAGAGAGAGAGAGAGAGAGAGAGAGAGCACCACAAAGAATGAATATCCACATATCCAGATTAAGCCATTTAGATTTAATATAATTTACAAATGATTATCTTTTAATGTTGGATCCTTTGGCAATATTGTTCTCGACTTTCATGCCAATAAAGCACATTAAATTTAATGGAACCGAGAGAGACGCATTAAGAGAAGTTTTGGTGGGAAACGAGAGCGGAGGAGTTTCATCTCAAAACCTCAAGTCACGCCAAATTGAAGAGCCTCGACTCTTCCTGAGACTAAACAGAATTAAATGACATGAAAGCAGCGTGACATCAAGGGCTTTTTCTTTTTTAGTGGGCACCGCTTAAAAAAACTAGAGATAAAACAGAGTGTCTCAGTACCAGCTGTAAAGGCCAAATCCACAACTGGTATTCAAACAATGATTAAGTTTACATGCACACTAGAAACCAGATTACTGTGAATAACCAGGAAATTGGATAACGTGTTTACATGTGTTACATTGCTCTGATTACTCAAAATCCCCTGTTTGCATGCAGCAGGTCAGTTAGATTTTCCCTCTCCTCCACCCTGACGTTCCTCAGACTGTCCCCGCTGCAGCCTGCAGAGCGGACCGGGATTTCCCCGAACTCTGCAGGGTCAGACGGCTCACTGAGAGGCAGCAAGAGCTTTTCTATACCACTGTGTCGCTGGACTAATACATGAAGCAGGCTGTAAAAGCTGTGTGTTCCGTCTCTCTCTTCCTGTGCACTCCGTTCAGAAATGCAAGTGAGGGTTCACACGGCCCAGTGATCAGGTTTCTCCAGCACAAATCTACCTGGTTTCTTTTAAGCCCTTAATCCGATTATGGAAACCTGGCTCCCGGTTTACCTTGCATTTCAGAAACTGGACCACTGCCGTACATGGCGAACAACCCGGTAACCTCAGCGCATGGTATGATGTTTTGAAAATTTTGGTCCTATTGAGATTAAAAAACGTCATGAGCAGGTTTGGATGTTGATGTCAGGTGTATCAGCTGCAGGCTAATTTTAGAAGGAAAGTAAATAAATAGATTTCAGGAGTGCACAACCTGACAAGATACTCCGGTGCCAGCTGTTCACCGTGTGAAACATGAACCAGCTGTGAACACTGACACTATTAATGCCATAATGTACTATGACCGCTGATCTCTGCCATTCAGAAAGATCAGAATCAGGTCAGACTTCCATATATTTTTCGAATTATTATTGTTACTATTTCTACAGCGTTGCTGCTTTGTTGCAATATGGTTTTCAACTGATGCTGTCTGGAGTGATAGTTAAACACAGATTTTTGGTTATGAAATATGAACAGAAAATCAATGGGTCTCCCCAGAATAAATATTAAATGAATGAATGAATGAGATGAGGGAAACAGAAGGGCCAAATGTCTTGAGCCTGCTGCCTAAAAAAAGGCAATAACAGACTATGAAATGTGCAGATTTACTATGATTGCCCTGTGAGGGCAGCTTGTACATTTTTGTGCCTCTGCTGCCTGAGGTAACAGGCTAGTTTGTCATTAAATTCTGAGAAATTTATACAAATCAACTTGTGGCACAAAACAAGGCTTTGAAAAGAGCTCTGCAGCCTCCTCACCAGCAGCTGTGAGCACAGACAGCATACTTCAGATGTGAGAGTAATCCACTGTAATCCTGCAGCCCTTTTATAGCTGGAGCGTTTTCTCATCTGATCTGGGTTTCCAGGACAGAAAACCTGCTTCTTTTCTTCCTGACCGGCTGGTGACACAGAAGAAGTTCTGCACTGCAACAAAATCTTCATCTTAACAAGTCATTTAACCTCATAGTCAGTGTTAAAATCATGTACAAGGTAAAAAATCTGCCAGTGGGATGAAATAATCCCACTTGTTTCAAATGCAGTTTCTCTTATTTCAGAATTTCTATAAACATGTTGAAACAAGGCAGAATAATCTCATCCCACTGGCAGATTTTTGACCTTGTTTGAAGAAAAACAAGATTTGAATGCTGAAGATGAGACTGAATATTTAGATTTCTGCAGGGAGAATGTCCAAATCTCTTCATGCAAAGTCTTTGTGTTGCATGTCAAAAAATGTTCCATGTGCCATAAGTACTCAAATTATTATTTTTTCTTTTTTTTAAATTTCACTGTAAAGGGCTTTGAGCTACTTATTTTTTCAGTTTATTATTATTATCATCATTATTATCAGTCTCCCAGCATACACCAAATTTTTCCCTCAAGAAAATTAGTTAAAAAAAAAAAAGCTCCCTCCCTCTCTTGGAGCAGAGTTTGTTTTGGTAGAGAGAGGAATGAAAATGATTTCATCAGACCGAGTTTTGGACCTGATCCCCGTCTTCCCATTGAAGTTAAACCGGCTCACTTCCTGAACTCAAACTGTTCAGAGATCGGCTACCTGATAGCAGGACGCCGCTTCTATTTCAGACCTTGTATGTCTCTCTCTCTCTCTCTCTCTCTCTCTCTCTCTCTCTCTCTATGTGTGTGTGTGTGTGTGTGTGTGTGTGCAGGTTTGTATCTAAATGAAATATTTGATTTGTCTCTAATTGCATCTCTAATTTTATCCATTCCACTTTGTCCTGGAGAAACAAAACATTATCGTCATAGAGATAGTGAGCAGAGCTTTCTGAATATAATACAGTGAGCTTTGTTAATATTTTGGGATATTCACTTTAATTTATTTTCTTACTCTGAATGTGCCGTTATGACATAAAAGTGCAGATTTGGAGCTTCAGTCTTGGTAGATTTTCAGCCAGTTTGGATAAAGAAAATTTTAGAAACAGGTGGGAGAGCATGGTGGTGTGTGTGTTTCTGTGTGTGTGTGTGTGTGTGTGTGTGTGTGAGTGTGTCTGTGTGAATCTAGCGTGTCTTTACCACTTAGCTCCACAAGCTGAAATTTATTCAGTGTTTCCCTTTGATTCAGGGATCCAACCAACACAGTGGATGTCTATACCCAAGAGTACAAGCTGTTTCCTTTTAATAAAAGCAAATTAAAATAAAATCAAGTGAGCGAAACGCAGCCCAGACAGAGTTTTGTCTGGCTGTGTCGCACTTGTTGGACCGAGCTCTGAAGACTATGTGACTACTGTGCTGTTACTACCGAATGTCTACAAAAACAAAACAAAAAAGAGACAAAAAAATAAAAAAACATGCACATCATGCAGCATGCATGGTTTCATTTTAATGATGAGACTCATTTTCTGTTTCTACGACTACTACCACCCCTACTATGGCTGCTAGCAATATTAAAAAGAGAAATTTCAAAACAAAATAGATTAACCTCAGAAAACGTCATCGCCACTTTAAACTGAGTCAGCAGGTATTTGTGATGAGGCTACCTGTGAAAACCAGCACAGTCGCTACAAAGGCGAGCGCATGCCATTTAAAAATCCCAAGCTCACTTCTCCTTCTCACTTCCCCTCTGATCTTCAGCCCATCTTCTCATTACGAACGTTCTTGCATGTTCCCCGGGGCCGAGGGGGAAATCAAGCACCGGATGAGACGCAGTGAAGGGAGAGAGGAGCAGATTTGCAGAGAGTTGACACACAAAGTTGCTGCTTTTCTCAACACCATCTGGCGGTCAGATAAAATCGCCTGGTGCACGTTTAAGAAACACTGTTTTAGATTATGCATCTGCTCAACACTTTTCTCATGCCTGCCTGCTGTTGCTATGGAAACAAATAGAAAAACACACAAGGTAAAACAGCCCTTTCGCTCAGCGGCCAGCAGCAGACTGCGGCTGTACTGGGCAGCTCCCAGGTGTGAATATGTGTGACTGAGTGTGAAGCAGGCTGGGACCAAAATAGAGCGGGCAGCCGCCGCCAAATCCCCCTGTATAAATAAAGCGAAGAAGAAGAAGAAAAAAAAGAATATCAGCTCCTCAGAGGCGATGTTTTGATGTTCAGGGCTGAGGTGAGGGAGGCAACATGAACGAAAATCATCTCGACAGACTTGAACCAAGGCGAGGAGTTGGTCCTGTATTATGATATTTATTTATTTATTTATTTATGCAAAAGTCAAAGTTAGAATCTTGCATCTTTACATCTATATCAAACAGAACTTGTTTGATAAACTGCAGAGCTTTGTATGTGACTTTAAGGACTCTATAATACTAAAACTATAAAACTAAAACTCTCTTTTCTTTGTCCTTTTCCATCTTAAATCTTTTTCATGTCTTCTGCTTGTTGAAAGTGCAGCATCTCAGATCTAAAACACAAAAAACACTGCACACTGCTGCAAGTCTGGAGTTGATTTTAAAATGTTTCTTATCACTTCTGAAGGTTCAGTAGGTAAGGTTGTTGAGGTCCATAGCAGAGTGTGATCATAATAAATCTGTGGGAAGCTGATAGTTGTGCTGTTTTGTTTTGTTTTGCCAGATTTCTGCCTTTTAATGCTCACTTTCTTGTCTTTCTTGTGTTTTCCCCCCAAGTCCAACCATGAGCACATCAATACATTTCAGCTGTGATGCCTAAAATACCTCATTCTAAAGCCAAACACACAAATGCCAAAGCAGTTTTGGCAAAAAACATGGACTAAGCAGGCAATCCCTGTTGCTACTGAAGGTTGAGCTGATGGAAACTGTAATATACTGTTGGTTTGATCACTGTTGCAAAGTATACTTACAGCAGTGTAAGTGTAAATGTCATCGATCAGCGAGTCAATCTGACAATGGGAACCATGTAGACTCAACCATCAAGTTATTCCTCACTTAGGTCCTCACTTAAATAAAACCTCATTCATTTTGCAGAGCACCCTTTTCAAACTTATAGTATTTTATTTTATTCGCTTATTTTCTCACATGGAATTGGCTAAAATTGTTTACACGATTAACAAAAACTCTTTTCTTACACCGTGGATTCTGCAGGTCTTTAGCTCTGCCCACTGGGGGTTAGACTGAGTCAATGAGATTATTTCTGCGCCTAAGAAATGTTTGTACAAATAAACCTACAATGTTCTGGACATAAACTTCTCAGACAGACAGGAAGTTTGATTCGATTATTTTATTTCGGTAAAGAAGAGAATGTACTGTGTTAAATCAGTCTGGCGGATAACTTGTTGCTATGACTGTAACTGTCTGTCTGCCGCCTCCGGGACGATGATGGCTTCTGTAATGATGATGATCACAACAGCAATAGCTTCCTTCTGTTTTACACACACCCTTCCTTCCTTCTTTTTTTCCTTGTGTCTGTCTTACTTTCTTTTTATCTTTTTATCATTCACTGCTTCACTTCCCCGTCTCTTTCTCTCTACCCGTTTTCTTTCATACAATATATGTAGATACGCATTTTACAACCTATAAAACAGCTGACTACCAGATGCTTCATGCACACATACACACACACACACACACACACCACACACCTTTACAGTTCATCAAGCTATAAGGAGCAATAAAGTCATGCTTCGTGTGTCATTCAGAAAAGAGTCCACCTGTCTGAAAACGACCAAACACAAGCTTCTACAAACTGAACTGAATTGAATTAAATAGAAATGAACTGAACTGAACTGAACTGAACTGACGTTTTTATTGTCCCCTCAGGGAAAATGTGGTCTACAGACAGGGCTTTTGTTAAGAACACATGATCAACATAATAAAAACAAATGAACAAACAAGTCCTAAGAATGTCTGGGCTTCATCCCACTGCTCTCAACCACCAAATTAATATGAGCTGTCTCTGTTTATGTCAGATTTAAACTGAGCCTTTATCTTGTCCACATCAGAAACATCATGGCTGCCATTACACTCTAATTTGAGAAGACAGAAACATGTAAAATATTTAGGCTAGAAAATAGATTTGGTCAGGCTGAATTGAGGCCAGCAGATAAATGTTGAACAGAGAGATATAGGAGCCACGAATTCTTTACAGCAAATTATGTTGTTATATGGTTGAAAACAGTGTATGACATATGGCCCCTTTTCAACTGTCACCAGGAACCTAGAACTTTCTGGAGCTTTGGGAGAACCCATGAAGTTCAGCAACTCCCTGAGCTTCTGTTCTCATTGTATGAAGAACCAACATGAAGGGCAGGAAGTGTCCAATAAAAAAGTTGTAATCTTTGTGTAGTCTTTTTAACACTTGCTATGCTGTGTGTTGTTAAAATGACTCCACTCCAAACAAACAAAAAGCCTCATAAGTCAGCAATGCAGTGACACAAACAGCTCATTCAAAGCTAACCTTGTAGCTCAGTCTGCCATTTCACCACATTTTCAACCTGAAGCTCTGAGACAAAATAATCCAAGTAGGCCAACCGGAGCCTTATGAGAGTAAAATCCACAGTTTCCATCATAAAACATCATTTTCTTTACCTCAGGTTTTTCACTGGTGGCTGGCCACTGAAACTGGCTAGGTAGAGCATACTGCGCTGTGTGTGTGCGGTTTGTTTGCTGACGACACCACCTAGTGGTCAGAAATAGCCCTCTGCACCCTTTTCCACAAGGTGCAGTCGGTCTGTCAATCAGTCTATTACATCGACAGATACAGAGCACAAGCTTCTACCATCAAACTGAACTGAACTGAACTGAACTGACATTTTTATTGTCCCCTCAGGGAAAATGTGGTCTGCAGACGGGGCTTTTTTTAAGAACACATGATCAACATAATAAAAACAAATGAACAAACAAGTCCTAAGAATGTCTGGGCTTCATCCCGCCTCTATAAACCACCAAATTAATATGAGCTGTCTCTGTTTATGTCAGATTTAAACCGAGCCTTTATCTTGTCCAAATCAGAAACATCTTATCATGGCTACTATTACAGTCTAATTTGAAAAGATTGAAATATGTAAAATATTTAGGCTAGAAAATAGATTTGGTCAGGCTGAGTTGAGGCCAGCAGATAAATGTTGAGCAGAGAGATATGGGAGCCACAAATTCTTTACAGCAAATAATTTTGTTACATGGTTGAAAACAGTATATGACATATGGCCCCTTTTCAACTGTCACCAGGAACCTAGAACGTTCTGTAACCTGGAGCTTTGGGAGAACCCATGAAGTTCAGTTTCCATTGTATGAGGAACCAACCTTGAAGGGCAGGAAGTGCTCCATAAAAAAGTTGTAATCTTTGTGTAGTCATTTAAAAAAAGCTTGCTATGCTGTGTGTTGTTAAAATGACTCCACTCCAAACAAACAAAAAGTCTCATTATTCAGCAATGCAGCAGCACAAACAGCTCATTCAAAGCTAACCTTGTAGCTCAGTCTGCCATTTCACCACATTTTAAAACTAAAATTCATTCAAAAGGAGCCTTGTGACAGTAAAATACACCGTCGCCTTTATAAAACACACTTTACCTCAGGTTTTCCGGGTTTTATCTCTTTCTTAAGATAGAAGATGATCATTATTTGTGATTATCTTGTTTACATTTCCTTAAATAAGAACAAAATTCTATTTCTATGCACTTTTTTCTGCTGTGTTGTGTGATTATCTTGTCCAGTGGTGATGTCAGGTGTTTCTTTTACTGGGACTGCTACTCCCCTTTATAAAGGAAGCGGGATCATCTCTTTCTGCACCCTGAAGCATGCTCTTTACTGTGCGGGCTGAAACACATTGGCATGCTGTAATAAAAGCTTTTATTTTTTACTCCAATGCTCTCCACTTGTTGTTTTTTACAACCTTCCACCAAGTTTTGTTCAAATCCACCCAGCACTGTTGGAGTTATCAGACAGACAGATGGATGGGGGCGATCACATAACCCCCCATGGGTTCAGCAGATTTCCAGTGTTTTCTCTTTTTCATAGGTTTTTCAAAAATTCAAGAAAATAAGCTCTTTTGTAAAAACAGAGGCTTACAATACATAAAGGAATACTCCAACACTTTGGGCAAAATACCTTTTTTCTGATCTACCCAGACTGAGACAAGATGTTCGATACCATTTACACCTCTGTACATCCACTGGTTCAGTTCTGATGGGTACCATTTCATGTTAGCTTAGCATAAAGACTTGAAGTCTACAGGAGTCATTAGCCTTGCTGTGTCAAAATGAAAAAATAAACCTTACAACAATCGCGTATTTCAGAGAAATGAAATACGCGTGTCTTTCAATTACACATAAACATAAAAATGTAGGATGTACTTGTTCCTCTGCTGTTATTTTTTTTATTATGTGCAACAAATTAAATCCACATTTAACTGTTCCACTGCGATACAGACAAAAGAAAACAGTCGGTTGGTGTGATTGCAGCCTAACTTCTCTCCGCTGTAGAAACATACAAATTTATCCACTGGTTTGTCTTGTGTTTGGGATATATCAGTAATAAAATATGTATTCCAGCGCTGATAAAACAGTAATGCCCAGAATTAGAGAGACTCAGAGAGTCTTTTGATAGGCCGGTCAGCGGTGAAGATAGCGTAAGTCCTCAGAAGCCCCGTCAGACGTGTCTGGCAACACATCTGATGTAAAGTTCAATCATAACGTTTCCACTGGCTGAAATGTAGAGGGGATTTTTTCCATCTGACTATTGTGTTGTTTTAAGCGATCTTTGTCTCTGTCAGACTGACAGGCAGCGGAGGCGAATTCCTGCTGCAGAAGAAGAACAGATTCAAGTTTCTTTACTGACTGACAGTGATGGCTAAATCAGTTTTTTAGTGCCAGCCTAATTGAAACCTGCAGTGAGTAAATTGCCAGCTGTAATGCATTTGTTTTACATTATAGTGTATTTTTGTATCAACTGTTGACTTTATGTTCATATTTTTTCCTTGGTATTGAAAGGAAAGAGGAAGTTACAGGCAGGGAGGGAAATAATTTTATAAATTTGGCTTAAAATGCAAAGATGTAATCATTCACAACTTTTAAGGTGTAGATGACAAAAATATGGCCTTTGTATGATTGTGTTTCAAATTAATTTCTCTAAAATTTAGATTTTAAAAATGTGTATGTAGCTGGAAATTGTTAAGTGTGTTTGTGGTTTCCTTCAGTCTAATAATTTTTTTATAAGCCTTTCTATGTCTGTCAGCACTAATGGACATTTATACAGCAGTGAGCAATTATATGTGCAAAGCATAAAGCGATGATTAATTAATACTATGATTAATTTGCTGTGGTTTATGTTTCTTGGTGGCAACAGTTATCTAAGTTATGTAAAACCATGTCAGCTTCTATTTCTTAACTTCTTCAGCTCTGCCACTCCCATGGGCGGGTCCATCACTGATGTGCGGGCAAGCTTTGTTGAAACCCACAGAACTTCATGTGTTATTCTAATGGAGATCCCAAGGTCTCCAAAGATCCCAAATCTGTCCTGCTGAATTCCAGGGAAATGTGTATAAAATGATGCACAAGACATGTAGATCTTTTCTATTTGATGTAATGCTGCAGCCATAAAACAATGGCATCTTGGCTTTGAATATTTCACTCAATATAAGTGTGATGGAGATTCAATGAAGCTACAACCAGCAGATACACAATATGGATGGGACACTGCTGCACAATATAAAAAATGTCCGAAAGGGGAAAGACAAAAACAGCAAGTGCAGGGGGAATGATGAAAATATATCACATCCAACAGAGAGATGCACCTGAATGTCCTCTATCAATCTGCCAAGATGGTCTACTCCAATAATATCTGCAGGCCTATCGAAGTTGATGATTCTGATTTTGATGTGATTTGTTTGTTTTGCTGAAATTTTTGACTGTTTTGATTGAGGTAATAATTGACCTGCGTCGCTCCTGTCCGGACTGGAAAAGACCTCCATCTTTCTGTGGTCCTTCCCAAGATTTTTTACATTTTTGCCCCGTTTTGGCTTCTGGGTCTTTTGGATGGTTTTGGTAAATGAAAGAAACAATGCATTGCAAAAATTCTCCATCTCAACAAGTTATTCATTTTCATAATTCAGGTAAAAGAAATCTGCCAGTGGGATGAGATAATCCCACCTGTTTCCAATGCAGTTTCTCTTCTTTCAGGAATTTTTCTGGGAAGCATAAATATGGTGAAACAAGGCAGAATAAGGCAGATGAGCTCACTATGATCAAGAAGATGACACTTGATTCAAGAAAATTCTGGAAACAAGTTGTGAAAGTGTTTGTAAAGTGTTAATTGGAGGTGGCAAGTTTCAATTTATTTTGGTAGCTGAGAGATGAGGATAATATTCTTCATATTGATGTTCAATTATCAAGGTTTAATGACCTTAATGAAAATGCATAAAACACTGAAAATAATCACATTATCTACCGTCTTTCCCACATAGTCAACGTATAGAAAATGTCTCCAGCAAATGTTAACATAACCCCTCAACTCTTTATGTTCTATCATCTTATTTTACTGCTTTAGTTTTATGTTTTTCATTACTTAACTTATTCTTTCAGTTTATATTCTCTGTGTATTTTTCCCTCTTGAATCCTATCAGTTTTGCTGCTGCTGCCTCGTTTCTTCACAGGGATCAACTGAGACTAATTTTATGTTATTAATCAACATGAAAAAGCACATTTACACTGGAAAAAAAGAAAAAAAATCAGGGAAGTGTGGTGACAGGACACTCTATAAGTCTTTCATTCCTCAAAGGTTTGAAATTCTGCAGGTTTTTTTTTCCTTTTCCAGTGATGAAATGTGTGAGTAACGCAGCCCTGCACTGCCTGTGGTTTTGCGTCGGCTGCCAAACAGTTTAATCACACAACAATCGCTCTGATTGTATACGCCTGATAACTCAGTCCGCTGCTTGGCTGTATTAAAGGAATCCAGCAGGACTTGGCCTCTGATCTGCAGTCAGTCTGAAGGTGAACCGAGGACAGACTCGCTCTCTCTCTCTCAGCCTGATAAACTGTTCCGCTGACGGGACGTTTTGAATTGTAGTTTGTTAGTTTCTTCACCAGGCCATCGTGACACTTTACGTTTTGTGCTCCGTCTTCCCTAAAATGTTAGCATTCCTCTTTGAAACTGTGGGGAAATGAACAAAAAGATTTACAATATTTCTAAAAAGCTTGTAAACGGCACGGCACTAATAAAACGTGTGACCTGGATTTAGGCAGGCTTACCCTCCAACACGCCCCTGGTTGCCACAGAAATTACACAACGGCTGAGTTTGACATGTGCAGATTAATCCCATTTACCCAGCTAGATTACACCTTACCTCACACTCTTGTTTTACTCACTCACACACTTTTTTTTTTTAGGCAAAGCTCACACATTCAGCCCACACTGTACGAAGCTGCTGTCATCTGCTTTGAATGAGGTGAGAAACAAACTAGCTGGTGAAATCTATTTCCTGCAGTGAAATGGCACTGCTGCAAAGTCACAAATCAACAAATACACTCTACAAATGCTGGGTGACATCAATATGTGCAACACATATCTCTATATTACTTAAAAGAAACAGAAAAAGAAGCTTTCTTTGAGGGCCATTACATATGAAAGGCACACTAATGCAAGTGTAGAGGGCGATGCAAAGGCTCACGTTCGTATGTCAGCAAAAGTGCAGCTGAAAATTTGTAATGCAACACTTGCTGCACTGCCACACGTTTCAGGTAGGGGTACTACAGGAAAACTGCTGGTAAAGAGCAACTACCAACGAAGAAGTCATTCTGTTTGTTCCTGTGTAAACAAACCGCAAACAGATATTTTGAAGAGGCTCAGGCAGAATTCGTGTCATATTTGCAAACCTCTTTTCAGCATCATGCAACGACAGACATTTTTAAATCCCGCTTTGCAGCTTCACCATCCCTTTGTTTCCCCGTGTGGAGAAACTGTACAAAAGATGAGGAAGTAACCACCTTTATAAATAGTCTACCCTCTAATACAATGAGAGGAAAAGAAGACAAAATGATTACAAATCTCTGCCGACCAAATATCTTTTGCAATCTTATTAATGTTCTTTAAAAATCAAGAAAAGAAAAACAAAGTTGGTCATTTCACCACTGTATAGCATTTACACAAAAAATACTCTAAAAGATAAGCATAATCATTAGTAACATCATCATAAGCAAAAGTGCCAATGTTGCCAATATTCACCTGGGAAACATGAACACAGACCTCCTTCATTATCAGAAAAATAGAACTTCAGAAGGAAGTCCATCTGTGTGTGTGAACTGTGTGCAAACAGCTTGTGCATGATGTATGTAACGGGCCAAAGATCGTCAAGAAAGGCAACGAGCAGCAGGCCTAAAGGACGCGCGGGGCGGCGTGTCAGTATTTAGTCAACAAGTTAAAACCTTTTTGAGATGTCGTTTCTGTCGTTTCTTCACTGGTCGTCAGCACAACATGAGGCTTTTGTTATGACTCTAATCACAAACAAGTGTCTACTGTCCACTGGTGGACTGTGAGTGTGTGTGTGTGTGTGTGTGTGTGTCCTAATGAGGAAAGCATGCACAGACACAGAAGAACATGTATGATTTAAGTGCTGCAAAGAGCGAGATGACAGTTGACACTTGTTTGTGATACAAAAATACACCACGCATAAACATACCCACATGTACACACACACACACTCTGGCTGCCCACACACACACACTGCCTCCAGATGCGCGCAGCTCGCTGACAGAATAATTCAACACCATTCGTCCAATAATTTCAGCAGCGAGTTTCCAGGATCCCGGCCGCTGTAATCTCATTGTCTGAGTCTGTTTTCTGTCCCAGACAGATTTTAATAGACGGGACATTAGACCAGCGTTGATATTGTTTGTCTTTCTGTTTCCTTCACACACCACATACACACTTTACACACTCGCTCACACACTGTGCAGACGCAGATTCAGACATATGCACAAATAAAACCCACGCACCCACAAATGCACGCAGAAAAACACACACTGCACACACACACACACACACACACACACATGCACTGCACACATTACAGAGTTCCAGAGTTACTAGCTAATAGTTCTTTTCCACAAACTCCTTAAGCAGAGACAAGTGGCAGGCGGAGTCGTAACGGCTTCGTCTTATGGACTAAAGCCTTTGTAATTAAAATGCGGGGAAAAGAAACAGAAAAGAAAAGAGAAAGAAAACAGACGCATCGCGGAGAAATGAGAGAAGACAGAGTCACACCCAGGAAGGAAAGCCATTTAGTAGAAACTATGAAACGGATTTAAGACAGAGCAACAGGCAATAAAAAACAGGGTGTGCAGTATCAATTTATGTGTGTGTGTGTGTGTGTGTGTGTGTGTGCATGTATAAGACAGCACATACATGCAAATGTTTAGGTGTATTGTGTGTTTTTAGACTTTTTCAGTGCATCTGTTCGGTTACATGCTTGCACTTGCTCATTTCATATACATATAAATGCATTGTGTCTGTGTGTGTGTGTGTGTGTGTGCAGCATGCAACACGTGCGCACACTTGTCCCTGTGTGTTTCTCTCCAGCGGTGAAGCACTTGTGGTAAAGTTAAACAGTGCAGACACAAGCGGGTCGCCTCCTCCATCATCCTCTCCACCGAGAACACAAACAGAGAGTTCAGCTAAATCACCACCATTAACGTCAACGGCAAAACCTCACGCAGAAAGCTCTCCTGGATTATTACTGCAATACTATAAAAGATCGTCATGCAAACACCATTGATGCAGCATTGACGACTCCAAAGTGAAAAACTCACTGTGATGAGATCATTTATAACTTTAACAGCAACTCATAATGTCGTTAACTTTCATGCCAGCAATCGGTTTGTAAAAGGGATTCGTTTTTCACTTTGGAATGAGAGGTCTTCCCTCGCTTCATGGCTGATACAAACCGTACAAATCAAACAGTGAAATAAGAAACCAGACAAACAAGTAAAACCTCCTCAGCCCTGCAGGTCAGTGCAGTGGGTTCATCATTACAAATGCATGTGCAAGCTTTGTTCAAACCCAAAAGAACTTTACTTGAAATTCTAGTGGAGATCCCAAGGTTTCCAAAGATCCCAAAATCTGTCCTGCTGAATTCCAGGGAAATGTGTATAAAATGATGCACAAGACATGTA
>OMLF01056463.1:0-17998 GCA_900302615.1 Holocentrus rufus | reverse complement strand
AAATAAGTGTTTAAACCCACACTATGCAATTTCAGAACCAAATAACAATCCATAAACGAACGTGTGCTTTGTAGAGACTTTGTGAGACATAAACCAACTCACGTGGAACATCCACTTTGCTCTTTTCAGCCCTGTTCACCTCCTCTGAAGTTTATCACCAAAATCCGTGCTCCTCCCATTTCCTCCCCTGCTTTTAAAAAGAACCGCCCTCCCTCCCCCATTTCTAAAAATTTACAACTGAGAGCTGAGGCTAATCTTGGCACCTAGCCAAAAGGCAAGTGACACAAAGAGAACATTGTAAGAAATGTAACCAAACATGGATCAAGACTTACCCATCGCTCCCTTAGTTGTTGGTTTAGCTTAGCAATTAGCCTACAGGCACAGAGCTTAGCTATGTATTTGTGTATGTATGTATTTGGAGATCAGGGTACTTATTTGCCCCAAAAGTTGCCCGTAAGGCAACGCTTCCTCTGTCATGGTTCTGTTCTTTGTTTTCTTTGTGTTTTGGACTTTTAGGTTATGGTTTCATGGACTCCTGTGTTCCTTGTGTTTCCTGTTTTGGTTTTCTGTCTTGCTCTGTGTGGCCCTCCTGTTTCCCTGTAGCCCTTCCCAGCCTGTGTTCCCCTGCACACCTGCCCTGTCTTAGTCTCGTCAGCCCTGCCCTGGTCTTGTTGCCTCACACCCTCGTTGTCTCCCTTGTCAACCAATCCCTGTGTTTCCCTCCTGTTCCTTGTGCCTTCCCACTCCAGGTGTGTCTTGTTCAGTGATTAGTGATTAATGTTCCTCATGCCCCTAATGCCTGTTTTTGTATTTTTTGCTTGTGACTTTATTTTTTGTATTAAATTGTTTTTTTCCTCAGTTCCTGGTCTGTCTCTTGCGTTTGGGTCCACCTGCTTCGCAAACCTTGACATCTTGACCCTAACCCTCATCTCACAGGGTCACATGTAGTTCTCCAAGAATTACATATGGGGATGTTTAGTTTAGGCTGGCAAGTGGTTGTGGATGTCTTCTGGTTTTAATTACCATTCATATTTGGAAAGTCTCGTTGTTCTCACCCACATTTAACACAAATTTTGAAGTATAATGGAGAGAACGACTGGAGTCAGACAACTAGAGTCGAGTCTTCCCCAAACCATAACCATAAACTCTATCGGTATCCTGGCCTGCGCGGCAACGTCGCCTACAGGCAACATTTGGAACAAAAAAGTATCCCAGCTAGGGACGGGAGGGAGGGAGGAACAGTTTTGCAAAGAGTTTACTTACAAACTTGTTGTTGTTCTCGACAATTTAGTGTTCTGATAAAATCACATTAAGCACGTTTAATTGTCTGAGTCCACACTTGTAGAAACACCTTAGGAGGCAATTATAATTCAAGTCTTAGCAGATACATCTGTATCAGCTGGGCACATCTGGACTTTGTTATTTTCTCTCATTCTTCCTTGCAGCTTTGCTTAAGCTCGGTCAAGTCAGATGGGGAGGTGTCTGTGAGGAGCTATTTTCAAGTCATTTGACAGTTTTTTAATGGGATTCAAGTTGGCCACTCAGGGACATTTACATTCTTGTTCAAAAGCCATTCAAATGCTGATTTGTCTACATACTTATCGTCATTGTCATGTTGGAATATAAATCATTGTCCCACTTTGAGGTTTTTGGTCCACTTTGGCACACGAATACAGTCAGATTCCTCAGGAACATGTCTGTATTTGGCCCCAGTCATAGTTCATTCTATCCTTGCGAATTTAGTAATATTTCATTCATATAGCATCTTTGTGCTTTACAGAGTAAATACAAAATACAATAGAAAGACCGACATAAACAAGAACAGATTTATTACATTTGTTTTGCACCAGTTGAAAGACACAGCTGACCATTTCTATTTTTTTTTCATTGATAGGAATGCCTTTATTTTAGAGAATTTCCTGAATTTAAAAATTTCCTGAGTTGAATTTCCTGAGTTGAAAAAGGCAAGACTCCAAATTATAATCATGCTGAGTATTGTACTGGAATCGTGGACCAAGTACATTCATAATCAGGAAGTTCAAAATATAATTTTGAGGATCACAGTTTTCTTAGCATTCAACTGGCAAAAAAAGTTTGGAATCCAATTTTGAGTGTCCTGAAGGCATGTGTGAAGACAACCAATTTCCTTAAAACTGTTACTGGTAACTAAAATGTATCTGAAACAGCTGTATAAAAGTGGAAAACAGATGTGAGTGCATATGAAATGCCCTAAAACAAGCACATAAATAGACATTTCCTCTGACTTCATTGAAGAGTTTTTTGCTTGGCGAAGTTTAAAAGACACTATTGCACCAATGTTTCGAAGTCCTTCATGCAGATGCTTTGTGGCAGCTGGGTAGGTGTCAAAATGAGGCTCAGATCAAATACATGACAACACCCACACACTGCAATCTCTAAGGAAAAAAATATCCTTGACCGAGGTTTAAGTCCAAACATCTACATCACATGCTCTAATAAAGAATGTGCAAGAACGTGCTCAGTGAAGTTACTTTACTTACAAGGAGAAAAGAAGACAGAAGCTGGTCTGAATCAGTAAATTAGGAGGGTGTATCAACAGAAGCATGCGGAAAACATCAACATCAATACACAGACCTGCAGTATACAGAAAATGATATATGATATAGCTTATAGATCTAGTATATGGATGTTTTATAATAAATCAAGTTCAGTAAATTGATTGGCCACAAGTGGACTTCCATCAATTTGCAGAGACATCTCAGGGAAATTCAAAAGTATCCGGGTGCACCTTAACTTCTTATTGACTCAAAAGTTTTAAGCTTTTCTTTTTTATTGACTTGTAAAAATCTAATTGCACACTGACATGAGTTATTGTGCGCAGTGACAACAATCCTAATTAAATTCATTTTCATGCAGAGTGCAACACCAATGACCTCAAGAGGGTAAGCAGGAGGAAGATGGGGCTCTCCAAGCTGGGGATTGAAGTCAGATAAGGAGAGAGGGAAAAACTTTTTTAATGTTGTTGTTGTTGTTGTTGTTGTTGTTGTTACAACCACACTTTGAAAATGACCTAAAATTAAATAAAAACAAATTTCTGTTATTCTCAACATAAAAAGGCAAGTTTAATATTCTGTTCCCTGATTAACAGGGAACAGGCTCAGAAAACTTTGTCATCATGACAGCAAAGGAAGATTATAGGAAACTCAATGACTGCACTATTTCTTTATTCTTTATTTCTTTTCCCACCTTCTTTTTTTCTTAGCAGCAATTGTGAGCCGTGGCTGTTTCACATGTGGACAGCTTTTGGTGGGAAATTTAGTTCCTGGGAATGTGTTGTGGTGGCTGGGTGTGTGAAAGTATGAGGTGGCATGGCTGTGCATTAACTGGTGGAGTTGACTCTCTTCTAAGGTGGGGGAGCATCAGTTGGAGGTCCTTTTGGCAGTGGTGAGTGTGCATTTTGTTCAGGGTTGAAGCAGCAGCAGCAGCCTGTCATCTGTGATGCAGACAGGAGATGGCAAGTTGTGTCTGGGCAGTGTCCTGATCTACTCCAATTATTATCAGGGTCTTGTTTTGGATGTTAGCATGGAGGCTGAGGAAGGTAGATGGAGCACTTATCCAGCTCAGTGAGGCATATTCCATTAAACTGCAGAGATATCGTATGTATCACTGTGTGTTATATGGTGGCTCAGCTCACAGCATCGAGTTTGCCAGCCTTGTTCCTTAATAGATCTAATTTTTGACCTGCACTAATGAAAATAACGGTGAGGTTTTTAGAATAAGAGACTTTGGAGTTTATTGTAATTATAAGCTTATTGTGTTTATTGCAGTTTATCGTGTAAGTGTTTCAGCTCGCAGCATCTTGCTCTGCGTTTTACTTTACAGAGTTAAAATGCAGGATAAACCAAGTGTGAATGTAAAGTGTTCCTTGAGAGTAATGCCTGACTCACGGTGGTATATAAAGTTGCTAAAAGATTATTTTCCATCAGCAATCCTACCCTTCTAGAGCCTGAATTTATATACTATAATTGATGTACTCAAAATTCCTGAATTGAGGGTTTAAGAGAGCCACACTGTTAGCAGGCGGAAACAAGAATCTGGGGTGGGCCAATCGATAGAAACTTCATTACCGGGAAGCCAAGCTGGTAATCTCCTAGGCTGCAGTTGTGAGGGGCATACATTTTACCTCAGCACCTGCTCTGAGCGATGTATCCTGCATGCACCTGCAGAGACACAAGGGCACACTCACACCATGCAGAGGTTTATGACTCTTTCACTATCTGACCATCTCTCTCTCTCTCTCTGTTTGCCTGTCCATGAGCTTACGAGGATTTTGTGGTACCCTGTCTGTCCGTCTGTTTATCTGTCTGTCTATCTGTTTGTCTATCTGTCTGCCTTCCTCTCTCTCTCTCTCTGTACACAGTGTAGGGGACCAGGCTGATCTCCGTCCAGACAGGGAGACGGGAGGGAGGGCAATTGAAAAATATTTTTTTAAATAATACAAATAGACCTTTTAGGGTTCATAACTCTTGATGTCTAATGATATTTTGTGAATACAGTGTTATACACTTCAAAGCACGGTTCCCTGGGACAATGAGACACAAGACACAATTTAACCATTTTTTTCTGTGTATCTTTGTATCCCTTACAGTAAAGTAGGGCTTTTTGGTAAAAATGATGATGATCAGCTCTCCACAAAGAGGCCAGCAAAAACTATTTTGGTTTCAGACTCATAATTTAATTTGAGAAACACTTATTTGTCACCGAACCAGTAAAATTAATCAGTGTTTTGTTTTTCAACCAGTAGCTCCACCAGTAGATGGCAGTGACAGAGCAAGAACAACCACACATCACACACTTCACTCTGGCACTAAGAAAAGTTCAGCAAATCTCTTCAAAGCTGTAGAAATTCTGGTAATCTGCAACCCATTTCCTAAAAAATAGACCCAATAAGAAATCTGATCTTCTTTTTCCCACCATGGTAATGGCTGCCCATACAGTGGGAAATAATGAAGCCTGTCTGACTATGTCCTCTTGAGACTGAGGGCGGCAGCTGCAGTGTTGCTGTTGCACACTAGAGTGCACAGGGCTGGAAAATGATGTTCCAGGACAGACCAAAATAAATAAATAAATAAATAAATAGAGAGGCTAGGTTGTTATCTTTTACCTTCTTAAATTATCTATGTGCCAATTGGTGTGGCATAAGTCATTGGTAAGACCTTGTCAAGAGAGAATATCTATATGCTAATTGTCCTTATTGTCCCAGAACACCTAGATTTTTTCAGAATATGGCAGAGTCATAAGGCATATGTCCCATCGCCCCTCCATTTGGATCTGGTTTGTTGAATGGGGTGATGGGATTGGGATTGTGATATCTGTGCTTGTTTATTAAACTAAAATTTGTATTCAACTTGCAACATTTACTGATTTTCTGATGAAGATGGTGTACGTAGGGTTACTTTCCTAAATCATGATAAAAAGTGTTTCCGACCACACCTCTTTACCCATTCTACAAAGACATTTCCTTGATCACTGATAACAATGCTGTTATGCAGTTTTCTGGTATTGTACAATAGGTTCTTGTTTATAATAATCAGAAGGACTGATTGCAGCTGGCAAAATACCTACCTGATAACAAACTACTTCCTTTAGGAATTATCAAAATTACAGAGGTTGATTAGAAGGCGGTTCTCCTTCTGTTCATATGTCTCCCAGTATCTCAAGCAGCATTGATCAGATTTTTACAACATTACAAATGAAACAAGGTGACTTATTTATTATTTGTTACTGATTGGCCCTGAAGGGGACTGTATTATTTGTGGGTGGGTGGCAACTTGTTTACTGTTGCTTTGCTTCCGTTTTCATGTTGTACTAAAGCAGTCCCTTTGATAAAGGTCAAAGACTTTATGTTTACAAAGCTGCTCCTGACACAGATTGGCAGTGTGAAACCAATTGCCTGGAAGTGTTATTTTTTTTTATTGAAAAATACCTGCATGTATTGTTTTGTGTATTCACAAGCACTTAAATGGCAAATTGCCCCAAATGAACAACTAAAACGAGAGACCCGTGCTGACAGAATAATGGAATCATCCTGGTGGTTCACATGAATGGTTCCTTTGATTTTTAAAGCACAGATTTTAAGTTCCACACAGATTCTCAGCTTATGCTATTGTTGTTAATCACTCCGCTCCCTGGTCTCGTTTTTCTCCCCTTTTTTCAAGCCCATGTCTCCTGACAGCATATTTTGTGTGGTCATATCCATCTTATTTAACAGCCATGGAGCTTTTCTCCCAGCTATCAACTTAGCTTAGCAGCACTCTGATTAAAAGGAGGGCCAAGGTTAACAGGACATCTGTTTGAAAATCTGGGCAGAGATTACCACAGTCTCATCACACACAGACTCGCTGCAGCAAATGATGTAATTAAGACTAAAGTAATAATGCCTCTTGGCCTTATTCAAACTTTATATTACTTTTTTGTGCTGACTAACAGCCACACAATTACACATGAGACTACATATGAAAAGTCATACAAAAACAATCAAACACACAAAACTGAGTTACTGTATGCACTTTATATTACAGTCAGAAAGACAATATGTGGGCATGTATATCTCTTCATTCTAAAGTTTCTGACTTTGTCTCACATTTGGAATAATCCACTGGAGTAATCATGTTACTTTTGACCATTTACTCAAAGACGGATTATCAAAAACCACACAATTCTTCAAATGTGATGATGATTGTCTTTACTTTCCATGAAACTGCTATACTTTTGGGTCATTGAACATCAGTATCAGTATGCTTTCTCACTTTCTTGAGTTAAATCAGTCATTCATTTATTTGTTGTATTTGTTTTGCTTTGTTTTGTTTATTTATTTATTTATTTATTTTTGATAAACATCTTACCAATACTTCAGGTAATGTTATTGGTCTAAGTGTTTTAAACGATCTATTTACTGATGTGAAGACCATAGTGGCAGATAATAAAATAAAAAGAATTTGCTTTGTTTTGATACACGTCAAAATATTTTTGGTGTAAATTGGTGATTTGATACACACACACACACACACACACACACACACACACACATACACACACACCACACTGATGTGAAAACCATGGGGCAGATAATAAAAAATAATGACAAAGAGGAGGAAGAGAAGAAGAGGCAAAAACAAAAGAAGAAAAAGAAAAGGAAGAAGCATTCAGGTAACACCTCCAATTTAGAAGACAAATAGAAATAGTAGTAGTAGGAAGGGAAGGAGGGAAAGGGGAAGGAGTGTGAGGAGCAGGAGTAGTAGTAGTATCGTGCAAGAATTTAGGTTATGCCTCAAGCTTGGAGGACTGAGAATAAATAGCTGTATGAGTAGTACTACTAAACTATTTATTCAGACTCATTCATATTCATTCAGTCTTTCAGTTTGTTGTTATAACTGATGGATATTAATGTGAGGATTCACAAATAATGCCTGAAAAGAAAGATTCACCCTTGGATTCTCTTTCACTCTTGTATATCAATCTGTCATGGTCAGTGCATTTAGGAGTTAATTCATGATAAAGTGTTGCAGACAACCTTTTTGTTTCATCCACATTTCTTCAACCTGCCTCATATTCACTTCCACTTCAGTTAGTGATTTACTATTTTTCCACAAATGCCTTTCAACATCCCCCAAAACAAGACTTTCCATTTGAGAAAATAATGTGAGTCACACCCCTTAATCAACACACAACTTTCCTTGCAGCTGTGTTGCATTATGGACTATTGAGGCTTCTTTTGGTGGAGCAATTGGTCCCTCTTGAAATGATCTTTTGGTAAATATAGACCACATTTCCCATGAACTCCTTTGCCTCCTGCCGCAAAGAGGACCTTTGCTTCTTCACTCAAAGATTTCTCTTGCTTTACTGAACAGGATAAATGTGTTGGAAGTGATTTTTTTTACGTAGGCCATTCACTCATCCACTATCTGCCATTGCAAGTGGTGCATGGTACATTCTCATACTAGGAAGTGGCTGGAAGTGGCTAAGTAATGCATGAATTAAATATTTTATTCAGCAGTACTCTTAAGCCTTTTTTACACAGCTGGCCTGGCTAAAAAGGCTACAGCAGAGCCAGGGCAGAATTAATAATGATCAGTTTCCACAAGTGTTTTTTATCCACCTTTATCCACCTCTAATCCACCTTTATCCATCATCTTTACACTGCGGGAAAAGGATCCACACGAAATACTGCATCTCATGCAACCAAGGAAACTTGGTTGCATCTCAAGAATGATTATTTCATTTCATGTCAGATATCATTTTGAAAACTAGGTCATTTATATGTCTGGCAGATTCAATATGTTTCCATTAATTGATTTGCAGTTTTGCCTGCTGGAATTTAAACAAAGTCTCAAGATTAATTTTTTTGTAGTCCTCCCTCACCTCCGGTAATTGGCAATTGACTGTTTGCCACAGTTTCCTATTGATAGCCCAACTTCCATGATGATAGAGGCTTGTTATGGGGCAGATAGTTGCCATGGTTACCATGGCATTTGCCCAGGAATTTCTCTGGCTGTACACAGAACAGGTACTGGGACAGGTCTGGCTTTTCTCCTCGATCGTGACGTGAGTCAAAGCCAGGTTATTTTAACCACCTTTGTCCCCCAGCTTGAAATCTTTCCATAGAAATCAACTCCACGTCACCAAATAACCCAATATAGATTCTCTGTGTAAGGACAATAACAACAACACTGTGCTACCACAGCACATTGGTATTAACAAGTGGAGCTTAAAACTACCTATATAGTAAATTAGTAACTTTATACAGCCTGTGCTATAGCTGATGTCTAAAATGACTATTCCTATGTTTGCATGTATGTGCATCTAAATGCATAGATAGATAGATAGATAGATAGTATAGAGTATAATTGACAGACTTGGAGTAGCAGAAAATCTTAAACATTTCCCATTTTTAAGCATCAGAGCAGCTCAGTGTCACGACTAATCACATTCTGGCAACAGGACTGCCTCTGCTGAGCCATCTATAGCACATGCTTTGGGCCAACTCCCCTCGCCAGATGATCAACAGCCAAACACCTCAAAACCTCCACACCTCAGGGCAGCCCTAAAATGGCTCTGATTTCCTTTCCCACACTCTAAAGCCTACCAGCTTATTGTACCTAACAGAGAGCTTGTGTGGCAGATGCACTGAGCTCAGTGTATAAAACTGGCAAACTTGGATTTGTAGACATTTCATACTGGTATATCAGCAAAATATAAATGTCTAAGTCATGAATATATTGTATATATTATAATGTATATAGGTGATTTATACATTTCTAGGACTTTTGATTGAAATTTCTATACTTTAGTAATGGACATGAAATGATACCGTCAAATGTCAGCCCTTCTACTGTCTATGCACCAGACACGTGTGACACTAGAGCAGTGGCAGCAAAGCAAAGATTTGATCTCAAAGCAGACATGAGACAAAATGAGTGTGTGTGACTGTTTCAATCCTCCTTTTTCAGGGGAACTTCAATCATACAATCTCTCTGAGCAGTATGCTTCCAATCCCAGGAAACAGCTGGCCCGGCATTTAGAACACATGGGGATTAGCGGGTTGATTTAGTTAAACGCCCAATCCAGAATCAGACCATAGCACCACTTGCAGTGCCAAGATCACCTCACTGCTGGCTTTGCGCATGGTCATTTCATTGGATTGCAAATATTTTTTCACTCGCGTTTTGACAGGGTTAATCATGCACTTAAAGTATGGTACAGCTCAATGTGTTTTTGGGGATTATAAAAAATATATGATTTGTTTGTGTTTGAAACGTTTGTAAGCTGCAGAACAATGAAGGCCCATGTTTTCAGTTAAAATGTGAGTTTAAATTTGCCAAAAGGTAATATTATTCTGTGTTTGTGTATGTGTGCGTGTGTGTATCTGTCTGTCTATCTATCTATTCATCTTCTGAATAAAAAAAATTCAGCCGCTTAAGCAATTCTTTGTACACTTTCATATCATAACACTGTTAATACTGTTGCTGTTATTTATCCGTAACCCTGTTTTTAACTAATACTGGATTAAAGTAATCTGTAGGCTCTAGATATTTTACCTCTCAATGCTCTCATCTCCTTCAGTGTGTGTTGATAAAGCCATATGATCTTATGCTCTTGACTCTGCACTGTTTCTTTGTGAGCATACTGTTAACAATAAGCAACACTGTTGCGCAGAGGAAGTGTATATGTGTATGCCTATGTGCTGGGAAAAGTAAGCTGCTCACTAAAACTGATTTCTCACTTGCCATCAGCTCTCATTGGCTAGCACAGGGGACTGATTTGCATATTGTGGGAGTGTCCTGAGCCAACACTGAGATGAATGAGTTGTTCAGTCACATAGCAATAAGGCAAAGCACTCACCAGAGGTCTGCGCTGCTCAGCACTCAAAATGCCTGGACTACTTGAAATGTCACCTTTCCTGCTATAAAGTACAAAGCGTTGGACTAGGGGAAAAAAAATGCTCAACAACAGCACCCCCAGCCTTAGAAAAAGAGGAGGAATATGGGTAAGTTTTAAAACAGTTCTGGTTTACTAGATCTAATGAGTAAAGAAATACTGGTTTCAAGTGTAATGTTTGCAGTTCAATACTTCAATGTCACATGAGCTTTTACAAGAGTGTCTAAAGAGCTTAGCAACTGCCAGTAGAAGACATAAACACAAGAACTAAAATGTTTGGAGAAAAAAATCATCCTGTTATTCTGTAAAAATCAGTGTTTGAGATGGAAGCATTACATTTAACTGAATGTTAATCACATCAGAGATACTTTTACATTTTTTAAAGCTACTATTATTATATTTTTAAACACTATTCTGCAACTCCTTTATTAAACTGTATTGTCTTTATTTATTATCCTATATTACAGGGTTTGTACATCCTCTTGCTTTACACCAGCCCTTTCTCCTGTTTTGCAAATTTCAGCCAAGCAAAAGAGCTCCTCTATAAGATAAAGGAGGGATTACCCAGAGGGACCTTCATAGGGGCCATTGGAGTAGACTTAAATTTGGATTTCACTGTTGATCCCCCCTTTTTATTCAATCTGCCACAAAAGAAGGTCAGCGAACAGTATGTGAATCTAAATAATACCACAGGGGAGCTTTATACATCTGCTACAGAGATTGACAGGGAGACCCTCTGCCCTGATACTTCAGAGAGACTGGGATGTTTCCTCTCGCTGGATGTGTTTGTGTTGCCTCAGCAGTATTTCCAGCTGGTCAAAGTTAAGATATCTATTGAGGATGTGAACGACAACAGGCCAAAGTTCCCTGTGGAGGAGATATGTGTCTCCGTCCCAGAAAACGCACCTATCAATGCTCGTTTTGCAGTGGAGCAGTCAGCGTTTGACCCAGACCTGGGTCTTCATGGAGTACAGACCTACTGGCTGGTTAATGACTTTGGCATGTTCACGCTGGATGTTGAGGAGAACGAGGGAGGTGAGCTTACACCCTTTCTCATTGTGACAGAAGCGCTGGACAGAGAGACACAGGCTGAGTACATAACAGATATCATCGCAGAGGATGGAGGGACCCCTCCTCTTCTTGGTACGGCTACTTTGAAAATAGTTATCACTGATGTAAACGATAACTGTCCCCAGTTCACAGAGTCGCACATTAATGTCACTCTCTATGGGAATACAACCAAAGGGGCACATTTGGCACGTCTGCATGCTTTTGACCCTGACCTCGGTGCTAATGCCCAGATCAACTATGCTTACAGTGAACGTGTGCCAAGGGACACCAGGAGCTTGTTCCATTTGGACAGAATCACAGGAGTGATCAAACTAGCAGGGAAAATAGACTCTGGCACAACTAAATTCTACAAACTCACGGTCTTGGCCAATGGTCCTGGCTGTATACCTGCCGTTGCCGCTGTTACTTTCAATATCATCAAAGTTGTTACAGGGCCGCCTGCTGTAATACCACGGTACATCGCAGCAGAAAAAGATGGAGTGGTGACAATAAAGGAGTCTGAGCCAGCGTTTTCTCCGATTGCTTTTTTTACTGTCAAAAACACGAATGCAAACCAACGGGTGGACTGTCATTTGGAGGGGTCTGGCCCCTTCAGGCTAGGCCCCTACAAGCATTTCAAGAATGAGTACCTACTGGAGACCACCGAGCCCTTGGATTATGAGAAGATACAAGAGTACGAGTTAATAGTGGTCACCACCAGCACCCAAGGACTCGTCATTAAGACGTTCCTCAAGGTGCAGGTGTTGGATGAGAACGATAATGCACCAGTGTTTCAACAGTCCTTGGTGGAAATATCTGTAGAGGAGAACAATCCCCCAAATACCTTCCTAGCCCAACTCCAAGCCACAGACCAGGACAGTGAAAGCCGAGGGGAAGTCTTCTATCTCCTGGGAGGTGACGCCCCTGCCATTTTTGTCATAGACCGTGTGACAGGCGTACTGACTGTGGCCACTTCACTGGACCGTGAGGAGAAAGAGACGTACCGGTTCATAGTGAGGGCGGTGGACCAGGGAACACCCAGGAAGGAGTCCATTGCCACTGTGGTGGTGACAGTGCAAGACCGCAATGACAACAGTCCACGCTTCATCAATAAGGACTTCACGTTCTTCGTGCCAGAGAACTTCCCGGGGTATGGAGAGATTGGGGTCCTCTCTGTGACAGATGCTGATGCTGGTGAAAATGGCTGGGTGGCACTTTCTATCGTCAACGGCAGTGATATCTTCATGATCGACACAGGCCGCGGCGCACTGAGGGCCAAGACATCACTGGACCGTGAGCAACAGGGGACATACCAGTTGTGGATCGAAGCCGTCGATGGTGGTGAGCCTGCACTGTCCTGTGTTACTATGGTGACGGTGCTGCTATTGGATGTTAATGACAACCCACCAATTGTCCTGTTTCCGCAGTCCAATCAGTCATACATGCTAGTGCTACCAAGTACACTACCAGGAACATCCATTACAGAGGTTTACGCTGTGGATAAGGATACAGGCATGAATGCTGTAATTGCCTACAGCATTATTAAGAGGAAAGGTGGCGAACCAGGCTCATTTGCCATTGATCCTGAAACAGGGAATATCACGTTAAAGAGGGAACTCAGCAACCGCGGTCTCTACAGCCTCCTAGTGAAGGTCAGTGATCACGGTCAGCCGGAGCCCCTCCACTCAACAGTCATGGTTAACTTCTTTGTCAACGAGACAGTTAGCAATGAGAGCTACATCCAGAGTCTGCTGACCAGAGAGGCCGACATCGAGGTCGAGGAAAGGCCCTGGTACATTGGCCAGCTGACAGAAAGACATGAGAGGTATGAGCTGTTCCCCTGCCAGCCTGTCCTCATCGGTCTCTCTGTCATCTGTCTGGGGCTGCTCCTCATAGTTATTACACTGACATCTTACATATGCTGTAAGAGGCTTAAACGCAAAGACAGAAAGAAAAGACTGGAGGTGGAGATACCCTTAAAAATGAATGGTGACTCAAAGCAGATTGTGGGCAGAAAACTCAGGCAGATCTCCAACATCTGACACTCAATGCCCAACATGTCCTCACACCACCACTGTTTACATGAATGTTTACAATACTCACTGCGATGAGTGTGTTTTCACGTGGAGTTGCTCTTTTTGCCTTGGTAATATGGTTGTTGTTAATGTGGTAATGCATTGTGCTGCAATGAAATCTAAAGGCCATGTATCATGTGGTAGGATTTTTACACAGCACCAGGAGTACTACATTGTGTGCTCAAACAAGGTAAGGTGTGGAGTGTTAGCATTGCAGTAATAACAACCTTATTACATGGTGATGAGAGCAGCTCAAATGGATGGCTCAATCTAAGGTCCTGTGTAAATATTGTACAAAATGTTTTATAACTTTATATAAAACCCTTACCTTGGCATGAAAAGGAAAACAACAGTGGAAGGCACAACAAATGTTTCCTTGAAAGGCTTACAAGACATTTATTTTGTCTTACATGATTGGATCACAAAGACAAATCTGTGCTCTTCAGGCACACACCTGCATTTCCTGTCACTACAATCAATATAAAAGAGATGAAAAATGTTGGATAGATCTTGCATCAAACATCAGGTATATGTAAACAAACTCTGTATGCTTATGTCATGGTGGTGTATTGCAAATTCAATCGAGGCCGACCAGCTTTCTTAGTTCATTTAATACAATGTGCTGTGACTTTAATGATGATGTTCGTATGGGCCAGTGGAAAAACCAGCTGAGAATCACTATTCTGTTGCAATGTCCCAATGTTATATTTGGAAAGCTTACTGTGTCTGTTTACATCGAATTTCAAAGCTAAACTTTACAGTCCAGTCCTGTTCTGCAGTTGTGTTGTATACTTACTAACACACTATGCAAAAAAAATCTCGATTGTGTTTAAAGAGCCATGGTTAGTAACCTAGATCCTCTACTGTCTGTGTAGGCTTACAGTGGAGTAACCTGATTATGTGTATGTAATACCTTTCAATGACATCCCAGCCTAGCCAGGGGTCACGTTTTCTAGAATTCCGTGTCCAAATTTTCTTCTTTGTCATGAGATTTCACAAAACTGCTTCAAGTGACGCTGCCCTGCTATATACAAACACGCAATGCTCAGTGTGTCTGTGAAAAAAATGGTTATTGTTTGTGAAGAGAGTCACCGATAATTATTAAAAGTGCTTTATTTTTCTAACACATTGTTTTTGTGCTGCAATGATGTCAGAATGTATGTGTTCATAACATTTGTAAAGTCATAAAAACTTTACAAATGTGATGCTTGATCACAACAGAATTAGAACAAAAATCAAATGTAATAAGCTGCATCAATATTTTACATATAATTAATTACTAGTCAGGTTCAGACAAATGTATGAATTTATTCTGGAATTTAATATTTGACTCAGGTAGATGGATGGAATGGATAGATGGACAGGCAGACAGACAAATGGACAGACAGACTGAGAGGCCTCTCAGATCAAATACAACCACCTTATCAGGTTGAAAGCTTTGAAGATCAAAAGGCTGCACCGCTGTTATCATCACCTTCATAGACCAAGGCTGGTGAGGTAACACCCCGACACATACCTAGAAGGAAAAAAATCGGTGCTCACTTGTAGATGGAACTGCTCTTGTCAAAACGCTTCCCTTACCACTAAATTATCTATCAAATCTACTTAGATTATGCAAAGTTTATCACCTATCTGGAGTTGTGTTATATTGGCCACCACAGTAATACTGCTGTGAAACTGCCTTTGATGTTCTCTCCTTTCCATGATGAACATTCATTGCTGGCTGTTTCACAAAGCTTTTGTTCTTCTGCTTTGTAATGGCATGTAAGTCGGTAGCTTTCCCGTTTGTAAATGAAAGTTGTTGAGACAGAAGTGTTCCAGGACTCTGTGTGTAATCATGTTAACCGTGCACACTCCCTGGTGAGGAACTCCCAATGTAATGCATGTCCCTTCTTTCTTCATCAGAAACCTGTCTGGGTTTGGCCAACAAAAGAGGAATGTGCGCTAAGGCAACAATTTATTTAAACGATACCTTAAGTCGTGACTAGCACAACAGGATTGCTGTATATTATGTCAACATAGAAGCCATCAGGATCCACTGGGCAGAAACGGGCTGAGTTAATCCACATACCAACAGTAGTGTCTTCAAAGTCCAGCTACAATACTTCAGGTAACATTAGATAACATCTGCCAGAATAATTAAGAATTTATCGGATTTTATGACTGAGAGAAACTGCATTTCATTTTCTTTATGCCACAGGACAGGCTAGTGTTACTGACACATGATCACTAGCACAAATTAATTGCACGAACAGTGAGACAAACAGTATGGTTAACAAACTGGCTGGGTTCAAGGGTGGCTTTTACTTTACTGTCAGCCTGTTTGAGATAGAAAACACAGAAGACTGAGAGCTAAAAGCCCACAGGGCCGGTAAGTATGCCCATAGCTAACGTGTGTGTGTGTGTGTGTGTGTGCCTGCCTCTTTCTGTGTAACAGATGTCTTCACTAACAAGGATGATCAACAGAAACAAGGAAGTTCAATTTGGTGAAACCTTCTGTCTTGTGTTACAAGTGGTTGTTGCTTTCAAAATGCTGTTTCCGACAGACTTATTTTTACAACTTATTCTTTATATCTTCATAGGTTATTTTCATTTGCTTTTATTTACAATCTTATCACAAATCAAAGTAAATATTACAGCCATGACTTTAAAAAATCTTACTCTACCAATAAATGATTTGGTAGGAGAATCTATGTAATCAACAAATTACTTTACAACATTGTCCAGTTTATTTACAATCATACAAATGATCAGTTTGGTTTAATTTTTAATGAAAGATCAATGCACTTTTGTGAATACAGTTGACACTTTGGTGTGGTTCCAATTTTACAGGAAAATGTCAGGAAATGTTTGCTTGTTTGTTTTCATGAATATATGAATCATAAATAATATCATAAATATGAAAACAAACAAACAAAAAAAACTACTTCTAAAATGTACGATAATATTCACTTTCACATCACTCTAGAAAGTAGCACACAATTATTCTGATTATTTTTCCAGGTAAAAAAAAAAAAGCGAATACGCTATCTGCACTCTAACCTTAACATTTCCTTTTGCACTTTTTCTGTGTCAGTAAGTTCAAATGTTGCATCCTTATGTCATGACCAAACCTCAGCATTTAGCAAGTAGAATCACTTTCATTTGAGAATCAGTATTGCCCATACCTGTATAATTCATTTGATATATGGCTCTGTTGTACAAAAAAAATCAATCATTTGCCTAGGCAATAGTTGCTTTCTGCCAATTGACGCAGAATTTAAAATGACTTTGGAACACCTCTACTCTGTATTTACCCTGAATAAACAATTACAGCATATGATTAATCGCAGCAATAACAAGGGAGGTCCATGTCATTTTGTCAGCTCTCTCCTTCACCTGCCCCAGATGTTTCAATCAGGCGTTTTTTTCCCTCAGCTACAACAGGCTGTATGCAGCAGTTGTGGAGACAGAAAACACACAACGGTAACACAAGCCCTCCAGATATATTATGGCTTAATCCCAGCTGTTATGATGATGGAATACGCTTCTGTGTGCAATAACAAACAGCGGGTCTGGTTAATAAATGGTATGGTTTGATCATGACATCACATTTCCTCAGCACAGGATCCAGATAATAATGTTTTAACAATACAATAATTTAAAATGCAAAAGTAACATTTAAGACAAATGGTGTACAATTTCTGCCTTTGTTGTTTTTGCTCTATTTTATTGGTTACAAATTTCAGCCACAGTCACAGTTTTACACAGTTTTGCACTTTGAAATACATTGTTGACCGTGAAAAGTAACACACTTTCAATTTGTTAATTCAAATATATTAAAATCTTTGCAATACACACTGTAACCCTCCATATTTTACTGCATAGCTCAGATTCAAATCCATTGGTTTCATCACTAGACTTAATAACTTGCAGTATACAGTGCAAAACAGTCTAGTACAGTACCAAATGTCTAGCTGATCTACGCTTCCTTTAATCCACCATGATCTTAAAGATGGCCTTTAACCTTGAATGGCAACCCTTAGTTAACCATCGTCTGTTTAATTTAGATAGGTCTGTGTGGCTCATGGAATAAATCACCCTTTGAGTTTTACATACCACATGCAGCTGGAGCAGGGTTCACCCAGACAGACACACCATGGCTTTTCCACACGACTGACCACCTGCCAGTAATCCTGGACTACGTGTTATTATGTTAGTCCCCCTGCCCTTTGCACTCCTGGTGACCCCTGAGGTTAATGTTGTGCACTCCACACACAAATCATTGTTGAAAAACCATTAGAGGATGTGGAGGCCATCAGGGCATCATACATAAGTTTGCATGCATTCACTGCTGATTAAGCAAAACCAACTTCCAAAAGTCTTTTTTTTTTATCTTTGAAGTGGCTTGAAGAGTTTTATCTTTTTCGGCAAAATAAACGAATGGATTGTGCATGCAGCCCAACTACTGACCCTCC
>OMLF01056462.1:10130-22394 GCA_900302615.1 Holocentrus rufus | reverse complement strand
CTCGACTGGCTCACCTCCTACCTCACCAACAGGCAACAGTTCGTCTCCCTCTCCGGCCACACATCCACCCTCTCTCCAGTCAAGCAGGGGGTCCCTCAAGGCTCAGTCCTTGGACCCCTCCTCTGCATCTGCTACCTCTTCCCCCTTGGTTACATCATCCGCAAACTCAACCTGGACTTCCACTGTTACGCCGACGACACCCAGATCTACATCAGCACCAAACCCACCCAAAACCCTCCCCTCACCCACATAGAAACCTGCATCTCTACAATAAAAACATGGCTGACCCACAATTTCCTCAAACTCAACAGTGACAAAACAGAGCTCCTCCTCATCGGCACCAAATCCACTCCCAACAAAACCGGACCCATCTCACTCACCATCGACACCTCGACCATCACTCCCTCCCCACTGGTACGCAATCTCGGCGTTATCCTGGACCCCCCGCGCCCCCCCAACACTTTCCTATCACGTCCTCAGGGGGCGTTCACAAAACACTGTTGAAACAAGGCTGACAGAGGCTGACAAACGCTTGTCATAAAGAACCAATTACATATTTCATTGCATCTACATTAAACATTAGACATTTGAATGGATTTTACGATTGTTGCATGGTTATCTACAAATATATCTAGCTAGCTTATTGGAGGCATAATCTATTTGAGAGAGGCCTTAATTTCTGATTCTGTTTGATAAGTATTTTGCTCATCTTTTAGTATGAAGCCTCGTTTTCTCATCAGCTTCCACTTTTTGGACCGCCCGGGAGAGGGGGGAAGCATCCCGATCATTTTTTAAACCCCCCTCTCCCGTTTTTTTCTTTATCCCCAGCGACTGATTGCAGCTCATTCCAAATGTATTGCATGCTAAGAACAAAATATACAGACACAGATTACACAAATATTAGGTTTTGACCTAGTCTTGTTTTTCAGCATTCCGTGTTTATCAAAATTAAGACCACATTTCCCATAAACCCCATTGCTTACTGTCACAAATTTGATGTGCATTCTTCCCAGGTAAGCTAACACAAAGTTGAAACTTTTCTGTTAGAACTGAGGAACTGACAAAGTTACTGCAGTACTCTCACAATAACATCTGTTCCTATTTTGAAGCATAATCTTATCTCACTTTGTGCCATAAAACAGTCCTGCAAATCAAAACCCAGCAATGTAGAGGCCGGCAGAGGATGGCAATCTCATCAGTGATGGTCCCATTTACAGTAATTACACCAATGTTTCAAAATGAATGTGGAAATGATCTGCTGATAAAATGATACATAAAGCAAAAGGTCAACAGCCAGCTACCGACCGATTGGCTGAGGTTTCCAAACAAAAAGAAAGACAGCCAAACTGGGTGGTTCTGAGCCTCAGGGCTCACACCAATTCTTTGTCAGCCTTTAAAATGGATGACACATCACTGTCCACTCTGCACTCAGGTAGGCCTCTCAATAATTCATAGAAAAAAGTGCACAGTTGGACATAAGTTGCCACTGGACAAGAGCCATACTCCTCTGCTGTGGAAACAGTAAAGTGCTTTTCAAAGTAGTGACATAAAAAGACCCTATACAAGCATCCCATGTCAAAAATGTTTTCCTTTTAATGTGGATTTAACTGTATAGATGACAAGTAGATGAATTTGATGGTGAAAGGACTGCATTATCTCTATACTGAAGAGATCTGTATTACTAATAGGTAAGTAAAATCAATGGTATATTATATATAAGGTATATTGGCTATGAAAAAATATCAGCAACCTCTGAATTTGATATGTCACATGAACATGTCCCCTACACTGGATTTAAGGGAATTACTTAATGTGTAACTTGATTTTTTTTCTTAATCTTTTTACATTTTCCATTCCTTTAATCTTAATTCTGGCTGTTTTACATGCATCCGCCACAGTCAAAGATATTTTAACTGACTTTTGCTATGGCTTTTGATTCACTACCGTTAAATTCCAAATGGCACAAAGAACAAATCCCAAGACTTCTAATTTGGGTGGTAAGTGGGCGGCCAGAGAGAGATTTTGTATCCGTCAAAAACAGATTGAGCCACTGTATTCTCTGTGCTGATACATTGATTGACAATGGAAAGAACAGAGGGTTGTCCGTCACTTAACAAATGGTTGAACCCATCAATACGTTTTTTGGAGTGCAGTGCACACAAACATCCTTTGAATATGTAGTAGAGTTTGCCCTTTTACCACAAGGCCATGACGTATTTTCGTATTCCAACTGTACACCTATTGACCCTAGAAGTAACCTGTCAGTGTTAAACAAGTTCTGTATTAATGCACACGTTCTAGAACATGGTAAAAGCCCCATGTGGCAGAAGGGGTGTTCTTATATCTTTTTACGCTTCACTTTACGCAGTCATCACATGTCTGATAACTGCATCATCAGGCAACATTAAACTGCAAGAATTTTGAATAGACTTTGGCGTGATGTTCTCACAACAAACATCATGCAGCCAAATGGAGTGGAGACAGAATTGATATTCAGATATTCATTCTGAGTTTCAAACTAGTAATCTATAATATTTAGAAAGCATTAATTTCAAAAATACATTGATATTGTCCTCTAACGACACAGTGGTCAGAGGTGGAATTTTTCCTGTTTGGATGAAAATTAAAATGTTTTCCTCTGATTTGAGACTTTGTCATTGTACTGATCACTGATCATCATTGGTTTCAACTTTGTCTCAAATGTGTCTCATTTGAACTGTTGAAATGTCAGTTAGCTAACTTTACTAAATAAAGGCAAGTACAACTTCTCTGGCATAATTTGATTGGGTTGAGCAAATGGAAAACAAGCAAACTAAACCAGTCTTCAGACAAAAATCTGCAGCTATCCTTTGATATTGTTAACAAAGAGATGGTTCATATCGAAGACTGCAGCAAGCTGACAAACCAACAAGATCAAATTCTTACAAACTGACAGCATATGCAGGCTTTATCTTAAGTATTCATAAAATCCTAATATTGTGCTTAATATCCTCAGTGCTGACTCATGGACAAACTGTTTGTGCTAGCTGCATCTGTTAGCTAACGTAAATGTTAGTTGAGCTGTTTAAAACTGATATTATTAAAATTATTTGGCTTCTTCAGAGTTACGCAATTAGACCCGTTTGTTTTGGAGATGTAATAAATATAACAACATGAAGTAACGGACTAGCATTCACAGCTGAACAGAAACCAAACGCTGCATCCTCAGCTCTGCTCATCTCTTGATACTGAAGGCTAATCTTAGTTTGTATAAAAATGTTGCAGTCCAAAGACCGCTATGGTTTGCTGTTGCCATCTCTTCCACTGTCTTCCAGATAGGGTTTCCAAATTATGACATAAATGAGATATGGCTGAAGCAAAATTCAGAACTTCTTAGCCACGTTTTGTGCACTTATTTTGTATTTGTGCCCATGGCCTTTCTGAATAAATTCCTCATATGTGATTTAGCAATGATGTAGACACTAACTTAGTTAAGCTGATGCTGAATGCTCCGCTGCAGCCTTTACTCTAATGAAGCTCACGTTCTCGGCATCCCAGCATGGCTGGCGGCTTCACATGGGATGCTGCCTTCACCAACATGTTCCACAGTCACACTCTCTCTCTCTTTCTGTTTGTCCCTCTCTCTCTCTTCTCCTATTGACTCATCGGTCACGTGTGTGCATTTCTGCGTGTTGTACGATGTGCATGAGATGCAAAGGGATGAGGGGGGACAATGTGTGAAGGTTGGAGTGTGTGTGTGTGTGTGTGTGTGTGTGTGTGTGTGTCTGCGGGTGGCCCTCAAAGCTTCAGACAGGCCTGCTCTCTGCTGTCAGAGCACATCGGCATCACGACACCCGCACACCACAAACACACACTCTCTCTCTCTCTCTCTCCTCTTTCTCTCTGTGCTTCTCTATGTCACTCCATCTCTGGAGTGCCACTTATTGCCAAAGTATATGGACATGCTGACTACAAGTGGCAATGATGACGATGTAATAAATATTAGACTGGATGTAATCTTAACAATCCCTGTGGGAAAACTGGATCACTGCAGAGACAAATGGCAGTAGGATGTGGCAAAACATATATGGATTGCAATGGACTGTATTTATATAGCGCTTTTCTAGTCTACTGACCACTCAAAGCGCTTTACAATGTCTGCCTCACATTCACCCATTCACACACACATTCACACACTGATGGAGGCTGCCATGCAAGGCGCCAACCTGCTCATCAGGAGCAGTTAGGGGTTCAGTGTCTTGCTCAAGGACACTTCGACACGCTCTCTAGAGGAGCCGGGGATCGCACCAGGAACCTACCGGTTACTAGACGACCACTCCACCTCCTGAGCCATGCTACCCCAATATATATATATTTTAAAAATAATAATAATTCACAAGCCAGAATACAGCTGCACAGCATCAGTACAGTATGCTGTATTGCATTGTACACTGTTTATACTTGTTTCAAATGACACACTGAGGCATTCATTTGATATCAGATATTTCAAATTCCAATATATAACTTAATAACTGGTAATCTTCTATCACTAAACTGGGAGAACATGCTTTCAGTAATATACATTTTTGCATCCGAGTTATTGGTGTGTGGTCATCTTTCTCTTTACACCATGATTAAGTTATTAGCAATATTACATACACAGTGTAATGTTTTCAGTGGCCATTGTAGAGGCTATTTGAAATCGCTCTAATGTAATTAGCTGCTAATTAAGTGTCAGTGAGGACGTGAAGTGTTACTTTGGTTTTAACATGTTCACACATACACTCCACATGATGGTAAAAGGTGTATAAATAACTATATTAAGGGATTAAAGATAGTCCTGGAGATGTAAATCTTGGATTACAATGCCATGACACTGCGTTTTTGCAGGAGACCAAAAAAAGAGCTCTACTAAACAATTCATACAATTGCTATGCCAGATGTTCGCAAGAGAAAACATTTTGAATTTTCAGGCTTCAATACCCAGGAATTCTGTGTGTCTGTGGTAGGGACGAAGTTTGAAAGCATTTTATCAAACTGAAAGCCTCATCAAGTCTGCTTATCAACTAAGAATCTTTTAGAATCCCTTATTGAATCTTTTAAGGTAAATTGTTGGGGGGATAAAACACCATTTCTTAGTTATACAATAGGTATTGTTTTTTATTGCACTCAGTGCAGTAATAAAATGGCTTTCAGTAATGTTAAAAAACACAATAAAGTGATAAATATCCTATTTAAAAACTAAAACTTAAGTGAAGAATGCATAACCAGCGTTAAAATAATTTGGGTATATAGGCTGAATCTACTGTGTCCCAGTTTGTGGGGACTGGATGATCTTCTCTACTGCAGACGTATTTTGTGACTGAGGCTAATGAGGAGCGAATATTCTGACATAAAATTTAAGCAGGAAAGGAAAAAAACAATCCAAGAGCTCCTAAGTGAATTGGTTCAAGGTCATTAATGGGTTTATTTTATCCTGCCATTAATTGTGGTCACTTAATTTTTCACCTGGGGGACTCTGGATTATGCTGCTTAATCCACCATTGTCTGCTTTTCAATTGGATCCGGTTTTTCATCATCGGGAATTTTGGGCTTTCGCTCCCCCAGGTTCTCTGGGTTCTTCAGTCTCGTCCTTAAAAGCCGAGATCAGCGTCTCCGATTGTTTTACCTCATGTCTTATTGAAACACTCTCCCTTGTTGCTGTAAATATTTCAGACATCATCTTTACATTATAAATAAGGAACATGGCTGCTCCAGAGAGCCAGAGAGAGTACACTTGTGGGATGGTAAGAATATAAATGTATGGTCGGTCCAACAAGACAGGATTGCATCTTTACTTGTCCACTAACAGCAGTTGGCATGTAGTGCAGGCTGTGAGAGAGGAATACTAAACTACAGCACCAAGTGACCTTCCGACCTCTGAGTTCTGTAGAGCTTCGCCCCAGAATACATAAAAGTGCTATGAGACCACAGCTTCAGGAAAGTGGAAATATACGAAGGTAAAAAAAGAAACAACAAAGCCAAATGTGGCTCCAGTTCAGTCTACATTCAGCCATGAAGCTGATGAAATGTTGTTAGACTGCAGAACCTAAACTCATGTAGGACGATGCTATTTCCTCTCAGACAAACAGGATGGAACATTCCCCCTTAAAATAAGACCTCACCTCTTCCTACGGCCTTAAAAAAACCATGAAGTGACATCTGACTCCATTCATTTTATGTATTTTCTGGTATGACAGGATAATGGAGTGGGGCACAGCATGGGGAGGGATCGAACTGAAGCTGAAGGATACCGAACACGTCATAAAGAGCTGAGGTGAGAAAGCCTCCATCATAAAAAGGTGTGACCATGCCTTAATGCTTTGCAATAAACAGTGACGACATGACCTGCTGCAAACTGGACACTGTCACAAAAAGGCTCTTTGTTCCCTCTCACACTATGAATGAATTTTTAAAAAATGTATGAAAATGATCCAGATATCTCAGACCAGATCAGTCCAACGATCAGGACCGCCACATTTTGTTCTTCATTTATAGTTTTCCGATTAGATGCATTTTTTTTTAGCATCCATTCTGTTATGGAAAATCTCCAACTTGGTACTTTTCCCTGATGCCATCCCTGACCCTCCTCTAACTGATAAGCTAACCAAATCAGTATAAAACACTCATCTCTTCCTATGCCATTTCAGACATAGCCAATTTTCCATAACACATTCAACTTTGGTGAAAGCTGAACAGTGGTTTCTGAGTTACCAAATTTTAATTTTTAAAATTTTACTTATAGCATGCTCACTGTAATTTGTAAGATTATCTGGAAGTGTCTGGAAGTTTTGTGTCTAGAATGTGTAATTATTTTTTTAAATGCCAGAGCAGGATGCCAAAATACACCATCTTTCAACCATCAACCCAAACAGACAAAATTACAGGAGCAGTTTGAAGATTCACGCCATGCTCCGTCGGCAAATGTGAAGAGGCTGAGCAGGGAGGAGGAGAGGGGGGCTGCTGGATGATGGGAGGGCGCTGGGTTTCATTAAAAGGGAAGTTTAATCTTCAAAGAGGAGCAGGGAGAGGCTGAAGCACCCAGGGATTCCTTATCACAGCCTCTGACCTTTTCAGCTGACATCAATCCAGGGGAAGGACAAGTCAACAGCCGGCAGAGATGATTACTGGGGGAACTGAGGAGAAATCAGGCGTGCTGAATGGCTTGCTGGGTGAGATTGTGGCTGCTCAAGTGACAACCAGCGATCAATTAGCTGACTTTACAAAGCAGGCTGCAGGACCTTTTACATGGACACACTGTGCAATTGCATATATTCTTTTCTGATATTGTGTTATGAATTTATAGCCTATATAGTGGGCCATGACTCCAGTACTCAGAGCCCAGAGTTCTGCTTTCTGCTTTTCCAGGTAGTTCTCATTCTGTCTAAACTGGGACAAGAAGTGAATAAAATGATCTACCTGGGAAAATGGAGAACTGGCAGTACCAGGGCAAAACACAAGGCTGGACTGAAACTGGATCACATCTATCTGCTGTGCACTTTAAGTACTAAATCTATAGCTGGTGGGGACTATGAAGGGTGATCCCATTCGTCTATCATGTTGTTGGTTGGCCACTTTGTCATTCAGGCAGCATCTCCTCCTCTGTTGACTTTTTCATGTGTCCCATTGTTTGATTCCTCAAGCAACAGCTAGCTAGCTAAAGAAAATAAAGTATGCCATACACAGACATTTACTATCAGGTGCCGGTATACTTGTCAATCTTCTTGATTTTCCCAGGAGACTCTAGGAGTTTCATTTATCCCAATTTTTTTTTTTATATCGCTGCTGTTGCCGAACCGATAATAACATATGCTGTACCAGAAACACACTCTCCATGGTTACCTTAGAATTTTCTATTTTGCCTGTGACTTGGATGATTCAATTTATTATTTGATTTAGACAAAATCAGTTTGAAGTCAAGCTTAAGGTCTGGGAAAGCTGCAGATAGCACTATGAGATCCACACAGGTCTTCAACAGTTTTAGACGTGTGAGATGAATTCCTTCCTTTTTCATTGTTATAAAGGGCACACATAGTGAACTGATTGACTGTTTCTGAATTTGCATGTTTCAAACAATAAGTTTCTACAATAATAAGATGTCATTTCTGTTTTGTATTTTCATAGTTACATGCTTAAAATGTCACCACAATGCAAGAAATAAGGGGGATGAGTCCTGATGAGTTAGCTAGATATCCAGCACTTATCCTGTCAAAGAAGCTAAAATTACAAGAGGATTTGGACTTGGAGATGATCAGAGGTATGAACAACTACAGCTCATTTAACATTTTTAACTGTTTGTGTGTGATTTCATTGGGTGATTCCATAGCCCATCACTCAATATCATGCTAGCTACTGTTTGGCGTCCGGTCTGCTCTCTGGCTCCTCCTCCTGAATGTGATCGTTCAAAGTTTTCTTTCTGCATAGTAACTTCCTTTGGCAGTTTAGTCAGATTTCCAAACAGACACTCTTACAGTGCAGAAGGGGAAGAATGTCTAGAGAAGCTAATGTTCAGCTGATCGCTCTAACAAAAAAAAAAATGGGAGTCTTCAGAACTGGTTTGAATCGCTGCATCCCTAATGATCATAGCCTAACATCACTGACTAAGTGTAGTGTCAAAACTATCCAATATGCCGAAGTATTACAAGGACTTAATGAAAAGCACGATGTATTGAATGCAAATCATGTCTTCCCATTACCTTTGCAATACCTTTGGAATAAGCATTCAAGTCACTTCCCAGACAGCAGCACCTGACCAGAATATCAATATCTCCTTTCTGCATGGCTGAGTGTTTTTACATTCAAAGTAATGCTACATTTAATAGCCAGCAGGGGAGTCATATCAAGTTCAGCATGAACTAGGCTGACCAGCTGGCCCACCGTGTCCTGCCACAGTGTCTGCATTAAGCTGTGTCCAGGGAGAGCCACGGCGGCTCGGGTCAATAACACCACCGTGTCTTACTGTGTGTGTAAGGGGACGGTCAGGAGGTAAGATGGGAGAGAGCTTAACAGTAATACTATCCCGTCAGCCACAAGGGGCCGTCGGATCTAGCTGTGTCATAAGTGCTGCACTGTTCTCCAATCAGGTCCTTTGCTTTGGATTTCATCCTCGGGCAGCATGGATGAGACTTATTCAGAGATTGCATGGCTCTGAAATGTGAATCCAGTGGTGGAATTTGATGATGCTATTGTAACAATAGCCCGAATCCACTGCGCATTCAGCAATACCCTTCTCTGGATAACTAAAGGTAAAAACAAAAAGATGGCAGAAGGGGAAATCTGTCATAGAAGGCAGAAAGATGACAAGATTGAAGAAGGAGAAAGGTGACAAAACCCCCAATCAGGATAGATTTCTCCGGGGTAGGCAGTGTAATTATAATCACAGCTTGAGTTATTAGTTCATTTCCGCCCCCTCCAGAGACACAATGTCAATCAACTGATTTTCAGCTGATTTTTCTCAAACCGTTTAAAGAAACTGCTTTCAGCTCATTTGTAGGTGATTTCATCACCAGTGAAGCTACTCACTCAATGTCAAAGAGCATAAAGTCCATTTTCAGCTGTCAAACAGAAGTCACATTTCTGTTTTCTCTTTAGCAGTAATTTTTTTTTCATTTAGTCCCTTACCTGAAAAGCGTGATATTACAACAGAGTTACAAATGTTGAGCTGCACATTTTGCTGCAAAACACCCAAACACCCTCTTGCATGAGTCTTCCTTCACTATGGGCTTCAGGGGAACTCATTTTGTCTATGCATGTGTGTTTGTGAACCAGGCACAGTATGGCAGTGAAGTCTGTGTGTGTGTGTGTGTGTGTGTGTGTGTGTGCGTGTCTGCCACAGCCAGCAGCTGCCTCATCATGCTACCACTTCTCCTGTTACTACTGGCAGCAGCTCTCCTTTCAGAGAGGTCAGACCATCTGATGTACTGTACTGTCTCCTTGTTATGTGATACTGGATGACAGTTGGGGATGTGATCGTACCAATACTGGCATCAGATATTGGGCAACACCAGGCTGAAATAGGAAATTAGTCTAGCAGAATTCCCCCCACTGCTTAAATATGACAGCGACAGCCACACGATGTTTTCCATGGGGTCGACTGTCCGACTGACCGGAATATTCCAGTGTTGTGGTCAAAATGGCCTTTTTCTTTTTCAGCGTACCCAGACCCAACCGTCCACTGGTCCAGTTCCTGTGAGTAGCATTTTATTTTGTTAGCTTAGCATAAAGACTTGAAGTCTACAGGAGTCATTATCCTAGCTCTGTCAAAGTGAAAAATAAACCTTATAGAAACATATATATGGTTAGAATTATAACCGCTGAATACATGTATACTTTCATATCCTTTTCCTAAAACGACTTTTTGTTTTTTGTTGTTTTTAAATGAATAATTCCAAGATGTGTATTTCAGATACACATGGTACATTGTGCAAATAAGACAGCTTCAGAGACGCTGTAAAGTTTAGTTTTGCACTTTGACAGTGCTAGGCAAATGACTCCTGTAGACTTGGTTAAGTCATAAAAAGGATATTTAGCGGAAAACGTTGGAATATTCCTTCAGAAGTTCAAAACTGTATATAAAAACATAAAACTGCAAAAAAAAATGATCTTTACATTTTTTTTCTGGTCAAAATGTGTTCGGTGTTTACCTCAGAGTTTTATTCTTGTGAGGGTAGAAAAGCTTCTGAAACAACATTTAGACGTTCATGAGACAGTAAATCTCTTGAGATTAATGCCGTTCTTTGACCCACAACATCTATTCCATGGTCAGAAACTCTGGGGAACATTAAGTCTTTAAATGACCCATTTACAAAAACTTCAGTGAATAATTAAATGGGTAAATAAATTGAGGAGAGAAAATCATATGCCGTGTCATGTTTTCCAGACTGTTCCTGATCAGGGAGAAACCTCCATCTTATCAGATGTGGACAAGGCTGACAGGCTGATACACCAGACACCAGCTAAACTGACAAAACATCATAGTGGCCCTGGAGAACCCTGGAGAACGTGTAGAGACAGAGAGGCAGACTGAGAAGAGACAGACAGGAAGTGAGGACACTGTGGTACTTGTAGAAACACAGATCCAGTCTAAAGCATCACAGACCAACATGAATCAATGTCTGTTGACTGGTTATAAGATATTTTCACCCCAGACAACCTGTGTGTGTGTGTGTGTGTGTGTGTGTGGTCATGCTGATGTGTGGCTCAGTAAACAGAGAGCAGGTAAGGATGTATACATATCTGATGAAGTGTAAGTGCTTTGAAGTGGAAATGTGGCTGCCGGCTGCAGCAGCTTTGGAAACAATAAAGGGCTTCTGACATCAAAGCAGTGGCAGTGTGGCACAAAAATCCCTCCCTTCAAACCGGGGATGGTAAGAAATTCTATGAAAATGTGCACAAAACGAGCTCGTACCAAACTTTTTGCTGCTTCAGGCTGCTTCACATGCCTGGCAGCTGTTGAAGGAGGGGATAATAAACTGTGACCTGGTCATTATTTCAAAATTCGTGATGACAGGATGAACCAAGACACCAAGATGTGGATTAGAGAGCTCTTTGATCAGCCCCCTGAAAGGCCTCCTCACTACAGCTGTATATCATTTCAAATTCAATATTGTTTTGGGATTATTCTATAACAAGGTGAAGTTCTTTACTAATGTGTGTTAAGAATAAAAATCCTAAATTCTTCACTGAAAACGTCAGTATCAATATTGTGATGATATTGCACTGATGACTCACAAAAATATAATATAATATTTACACAATGAGATTTTTTTTACAAGAACTAGAGACGGAACCACAACTGATAAATGTAGTTTAGGTTTTATATTTTAGTCCGTTCAGAATGGTTCCACTGTATTTTTGTGACAGTGAAGAACTATTTTTTCTTAGCATTTGTTAAAGAGAACTATTTTTGCCAAAAAAATAAAGGCCTGTTGAAACAATGTCTCACCCAGCTTTAATGATCAAATGTCAAACTGCCTCATTCTGTCATGTTTTACATGACAGAACTGATTTTTAAAAACGGTGGATTATTGGGATATATGGTATTCTGGGGTGTTAAAAACAACAACAATGTTCACTGAACTGAACCGAACCCTGGATTTTGTGAACCGTCCGGGGTGTGATGGCATTGCTTCGAAATTCCTCTCAATTTTGTCTTCCATGCTTTCTTCATGCTGCCAAGCTAGCTACCTATCCAACCCGACCAACCAACCCAGTGACGTAGCTCATGACAAAATGGCGGCGCACCAT
>OMLF01056460.1:1147-11424 GCA_900302615.1 Holocentrus rufus | reverse complement strand
TTATTTTCCCAGCACAGGGATGAAGGTGGCAGGATGGATGGTCAGAGGGTCATAAACAGGACGTGAACCTACAACGTCACCGCTGTCTAAAATGAACCTTTCATCTCAAAAAGCAGCCAATTTTTAAGGGAGAAAAAAAGGGAGAAATCAGCCTCCTTCTCTCATTGACATTCATGAGCGTTGTTTTTTCACTTTTTTTTTTTTTTTAAATTAAGCAGCACATTATCAAAGGGTTTCATGGGCCCAGGGTCATAAAACTTGTTTAAACACACAAAGGACGGTGTTACCTTTAATTTCATGTAGAAAAATTAAAATGGCTGAAACCACAGTTAAGAGGTTTTCAGAGATGCTATGCTACGTGCCTAATCATAATTAACCCAGGAGCTCAAACATGAAAAAATAAATAAATAAATAAAATGAAAAAAGAAAAATAATGTGAGTGACAGTCATCTTGTGTTGAAGCCCTTGGGAATGAGGGTTGTTCCGTATGATTTTGGTGTTTGTGCGTTACTTCTCAGAAGAAGATAGGGAAGTTACAAAGCAAGCAAATATTCATTTAACATTATTTGTCATGATCAAGTATTATATCAGCTATTTGGCAATGAAATAATATCTTTAATACAGCAAATCAAAACAGAAGCACAAAGCCATTAATCAAACACCAGAGGTACAACAGGGGGATGCCACACTGGACCAGGCTTTGCATTGATCCCAGATCCATTCTCATTTTACTACTTTATGATGATCATTCACCAGTTACCTGCCATGAAGTCGCAGCTGAAGAGTGTTTTTCCAAAATGCTCCACCTTCTCTATATTTGGAGGGGGGGGTAGCAGGTAAGTTAAGCCTTTGATTGACAGAATTATAAAACCTTAATACTTTATATTTTTGAGATATGAAAAGAGGAACCTCAGGTAAGTCTGTTTTTGTCTGTAGGAGTTGTTTATATGAGGCCCTCTGTTTCTCCTCCACTCTGCCCCACAAGCGCACAACTTATTTAAACTATTGAATATTTCATATGATGCCCCCAATGCATGGCACAGTAAACAAAAAGTAAAAAAATAAATAAAATAAAATAAAAAATAAAAAATAAAAAAATCAGGGGAAATTGACGGAGTGAATGCTAAAGAGGTGGAAGAAAAAGAAAGAAGAAGAAGAGAAGAGAGTTTATTCAGTTAAATCAGTGGCAGTTTGATTTGATGAGTGACCTCATGCATTATGCAAAAACTATCACTGGTCCCAACATGATGTCATGATCTGAGGGAAGAGCATGTAGTGAGACTCCAAACATCAAATATTCATCACACACACACACACACACACACACCATACTACAGCATGTTAATTTGCTGATTTTTGAGATCACTGGGAACATCACATACAATATACAATAGGTAATATTTTTTTCGGGAAAGATAAAGTAGCTTTGGTTTATTTATTGCCCACCAGGCCCCTTGTTTAATTTCAATAAATCATTGAGGCCTGAAGTTTCAGCACTGACTGTTTGAAAGTATTGTTACTTTGTATTTACCTTTCTGCACTGACCACGTTATTTTGTTGGTTGTAAGCTACTTAATCCAATCTTCTGTGAAGTGAAAGCCAGGGCGCTTGTCTTTTTATACGATACATTCCACTGAGGCTGCAAGTTCTGCAAGTTTTTTTTTTTGGCAGTCTACGTCAGTCGGCCAGACGGCACAGATGAGAATTAAACAATTGAACAGCAGTGTTCAATATAATTGCTTGTTAGGGTAAATCACATTTCACATCAATCACTCCTAAATAGTTACATTACAGTGCCTTTTCTTGCTGAGGCTGTAACCTCTTGTTACAACAGCACAGATCTACTGACAAAGTAAAATAAAGAATAGACATCCGAAACAAACTCATCTTCAGTGTAGGGTCAAATTTAAAAAAGCAGACTGAAAAAGAAGGGATACTGGATTTTTGCTCCCAGTTCACTTCGCTGGTGCAGCATTTAAACCCATACAATGGCTACAATAAAGTGTCTGATTAAGACCCACTTTGGACGAAATGCTGACTGAAGGGATTAGAATTAATTTATCTTCTAAAACAGCTTATGCTTCTCACAGTCACAGGTCTTAGTCGGTGATTGACTTGCTCACTCCCTGCTATATCCCGTGGTAAATACTGTACAGGGCTGAGAAAAGAAAGACTGTCATATTTGTCATGTTCTAACCCTGTGGCAAGTCGTGGCACTGAATGTGTTTTTCCTCGTGCAAATAAGCTCCCGTGATCTCAGACTACTTACTCCACTTCTCATCTGTATAGAGTGTGTGTGTGTGTGCGTGTGCACGTGTAGCAGGCTGTGCACATCGGGACTGACAATTAAAATTTATAGGTAATAAGTTAATAGGTGATACAGCTTCAAATTAAGTGATTTTCACAAAGACAGAATTGTATAGCCATGCACTGTCACCAGTGATTAGTTATATCAGCCATTATGTAAGAATTGGGACATGCCACTTGTTGAGTTACACTCTGAGGAGGGTGGCCGGTCATCACAGAAATCCAGACTACATTACAACTGCACCTTCACAGCGTCATGGAGAGGTCAAAGCCTTCAATTACGTGATTTAAAAAAAAGATAAGAACAAACGAGTGTTGCTAGTACACTTGTTCTAGCCCAGTAGTTCAGTGTGAATGGCATTGGTTATTACATAGCAGAATTACTCAATGCATTTCAAGCCACTGTCAGTCTTGATCTTAAACACTTTTTTAGCATATTTTATGCTTTTAGTATATTCTTCTTGTTTATGTGTCATGTCTTCCATGCTGTAATGATGTCTGTCATTTCTGCCTGCAAAATGAGTTTACCCTTGGTACTAATGAAGAAACCTTGAACCCAGAACCTTGAACCTGCCGACCATCTAGCTGAAATTTCTCTTTAACAAGTGCACATCTGCTCAGCAGCAGCGGTGTTGATGTGTAATCAATGGTGTTGCAGCGTGGCAAGATAGCGAAGCAAGATTGTGATCTCTGACTTAAGTCGTCCTTGTGCCAATGCAGGACAGTGATCCATGATGGTAGCCATAGAGCAAGTGTAGCAAGATAGTGATCCGTCACCCCTCATCATCATCTACCCGGCATCGGAAGTAAGATCCTGGGCATTTCATGCAAAGTGCCAAAAACTTCAGCCAAAAGAAAAAAGCCATCAGACTTTTTTCATCTCAACTTGTGGTTATTTCATGGCAGGTAGGGGATGCTGTCTGGCCTATTTGTTACATTGGCCTAACGTGCTTTTTCCATGAATCACACACACAGAGCTCTAACTGGTTAATTCATATGCTCAAAGGAGAATGCTACATCAAACAGAAAAAACTGCTTATGTCAAAAAGAAATCAGAGGAATATTGCTAGATAGAGATAGAAGGAGTGAGGTGAGAGAGAGATACTTAGACCAACAGTGTGATCAGAGCAAACTGTTGCTATGGTCCATTCAGCCAGTATTATCACTCAGATGAAAACCCTTTCAGAAGCAATGTTATCCCATAAGGCAGTGTTCTGCTGAACATTAGAGATGAAGTCGGCACCCCACAACAGGCGCACTCACAAGGTTTCACTGAATATGTAACGAATTAAGAAAAAAAAAGTAAAGGTCTGCACCCAAGAATGGGCACATGCACAAATGTTTAATTTACTCACTTGGCTCTTCTTTCCAAATACACAATAGCCACTAATCCCACTGATGCCACATTTAAATCAGCAGAAACTGAATGAATAGCTTCATTCTATAAAAGACACACGCAACCGCACGTCCTTGGGACAGGCACCGCTTCCTTCCACAAAGATAGCCTAAATTACCACAGCCAGTTCTCCAAGCCATTGAGTGCATTTCTCTACAATCCAGCAATCCTGCATCATAACCACCGGAGGTCTAAACTCATAGCGGGCAACAGGCTTAAACACGCAACAGCAGACTCACAACAGCACAGCCAGGGTGAACAGCGCACCCGCGTGTGAAATATTATGGCCATCAATAAACCAAATGATAAATAAATGCCTTACCTGCTATTTGAAGACTCCAAACGTGGCCATTCGTTAAAGGGAGTTTCTGATGAATCTGGACATGAGTGGCCGAATATCCACCCATCCAAGAGTGTCAGTGATGTGTCAGTTGTTTCTGGGTCACAGAGCTCCGTAGCCATGTGTTGAAGTGTCGAAGGGCAGGGAAGGAGCGCTCAAAGGACACCGGCAGACATAAGCTAAGTTCCAATAACTTATCAACTTCTGTGAGCGGCTCCCTTGTCAGGGGATGCGGTGCTCTAAAGAATCCAGCGACATCCTTAGCTGAACTTGGGCCCTTTCTTGGAGAGGTCACCCAGCTGTGTAAGCTGCGTATGGAGACACGACTGAGTATTACACCGGGGAGACGTGCAGCAGTCCCATTCAACTCGGAAAAGTGTCCAGCAGTTGCACAGATAACGACTTTCATTCATTCATATGGGCCATCAAGCTCGGATGTCGCCAAGTCCAGAGACTGATAAAGCTCAGGCCGCCACCGGTGCCCTCCTAGCATAAGTCATGAATCACTAGGGCCTCGGTGTGTTTTCCATCCCTTTTGGGCCGTGCACACAGGGGAGCGGTTTGGAGTTTTGCTGGAAGATTGTTTTTTGTTTGACAGGCATGGTGCTTATCTCCTGAACAAATCCATCACCCCTCTGCGCATGCATGCACTGCCGGTGTCTGCCCCAAACTCTCCCAAGAAATGTATGCTGGGTTGACACGGGTCATGAAACCCCCTAACGCCGTTAGTTGGCCGTGTCGCAGTGGAAGCAGGGGTCACAGGTGGAAGTTAACGCCTGGCAACTGCATCGGCTCGAGTTGGCTAGCTGTGTGCGGCTAAGTTCTGCCGTGGAGCATTTAGTGTTAACCTTTGCCTACTGGTGCTGGAAACTGAAGCTTGTTTGTTACCGTCTGTTTGGCCAGTGCTAGCAGCACTTTTGTCGTCTGATAGCTTTAATATTTTTGAATTTTCTCGACGAATACAGTCTGAAACACATTTCTGTACCACTGCATTCTGACAACTAAACTGACGCTGGAAATGACGTATGACTCACACGTGCACCACAACTCCCATGATGCCATATGAAAAAAATATTAATATTGAACATTTACAGTTACAGTTTGTTATATCAAATATCTCCCCCAAAGCTAAATTGTTATATTTATCTAATCTTTATTTTTATTTTGAAACACAATTTTTAGTTTCACTTAGCTCCTCTGTCTCGCTCAGATCCCCCTACTAGCACCCTCAGCACCCCACCTCCCGCACCCATGAGGTCCAGCAGGCAGTGTTGCTGTAATTAGTCAAGTCAAAAAACTTCCACATAGCTAACTTCACCTATAAGACTGAAAGTTGCATGTATATCCACTTTTTTTATAGCCAACATGATATAGTAGCTGTCCTCTCAGAAGGCTTTGCATCAAAAATGTTCCATGCAGCACACAGGACTGCAATGTCTCTTTTCCAGTTTGCCTATTCAGTAGTTTCAATTTCTGCAGTAAGGTCAAAAGTGTAAATTACAGTGTCCAGGGGTACCATTAGTGCTCTCTCACTCTCCTCCACAGTTGCAGGGAAAATTGAATGGGTTGTATTTGTATGTCATAGCAGTAGACAAAATTGACCCAGACTGATTAGGAGAGGTTATAGCTAACACTGAGGGTGATAGACATTTAGTTAATAAGGCCTAATTACATTTCTGCTGTTACAAAGGTTTTGTGCCTGTAGCTAAGTAGTGTGTGTGTGTGTGTGTGTGTGTGTGTGTGTGTGTGTGTGTGTGTGTGTGTGTGTGTCTCAAAACATCTGTTACTGCAAAGAATGAGGGGTCTAACTGCATGCTTCTTATACTTTGGAGTGTGCCGCTGCGCCCCCCTCCGTTCCCCGATCTTGAAACTCCAATAGTCGCCTTGTCCTGATGGAAAAGTTTAAAATTGCCCCTCATGGAGGAAACGCATAGAAACTGAAGTTTGTCAACAATGCGCTCTAGTATTAATTGCCTGTAGCTCTTCAGCAACAAAAACGAAATCATATTGCTGTGGAATATCATGCACAGTTAATATCAGTGCACAATTTTGTTTAATGTCCCAGTTTTTAATATATATTTAATGCAGAGATAGTCTCTGTAAGCTGAAAGACACTAATAAACTCTTGTGCAGAGTAATGAAAATACCATAATTCAGCGGTATCTGCATATTACAAGCAATTAAATTAAATTAACAACCGACGATTATATCTCAAAACAACTCCCATAGCTGTCGTTTTTCTCATCCTGAGGTCTGGACGGGCTGACGCAAAAACCAACCATAGTAACATTATAATTTCAGGTCTGCTCCAGCTCCCCAAGCCTGTGTGTGACGCATGACGCGTTGGGGAGGCGCGGCAACCGTCCCCAATAAATGTCCAGCCCGCTCTCTCCAGGCTTCAAACAGACAGGTTAGACCCATAACGCCACAGAGGGAACTATAAACGACTTCTTGCCACAGTACCATCAACCACAGGGTGCAGCTGCTGCAAGCAATGATTAAGAAAATGTCACCATCCGAGAATGACTTCGACATCCCGGCCAAGAATTGCCACAGGATGGTGATTCTGGGCTCCACTAAAGTTGGCAAGACGGCCATCATCTCTCGGTTTCTGAACGAGAGGTTTGAAGACCAGTACACACCCACTATAGAAGACTTTCACAGGAAATTCTACAGCATCAGGGGAGACGTGTACCAGCTGGATATTTTGGACACATCTGGCAATCACCCGTTCCCCGCCATGAGGAGGCTTTCTATTCTTACCGGTGAGTTGAGCTTTGATATATTGCCTCATGCAGAATTAATGTAATCTGCATGGACAGATGTAAATGCTGAAAATGCTTGCAGAGACGCTGTGCAAAAAAATATGTGCATAAAACAAAACTGTGGTACTGACTGTCTTCTCTTCTGCTTCTCAGGTGATGTGTTCATCTTAGTGTTCAGTCTGGACAACAGAGACTCCTTCCAGGAGGTGCAGCGCCTGAAGCGCCAGATATATGAGACCAAGTCCTGCCTTAAAAACAAAACCAAGGAGAACGCCGACGTGCCGCTTGTCATCTGCGGCAATAAGTGTGACCGGGACTTTTACCGCGAGGTGCAGGAGGAGGAGATCGAGCAGCTGGTTGCTGGAGACGAGCAGTGCGCTTACTTCGAGATCTCGGCAAAAAGGAACACAAACGTAGACCAGATGTTTCAGACTCTCTTCACCATGGCCAAGCTGCCCAACGAAATGAGCCCGGACCGTCACCGCAAAGTTTCCCTGCAGTACTGTGAGGTTCTCCACAGAAAGTCCTTCAGAAACAAGAAGTGCAAAGACGGAGATGCGTACGGGATTGTAGCGCCTTTTGCACGGAGACCAAGCGTGCACAGTGACTTGATGTACATTAAGGAGAAAGCTATAGGAGGCAGCCAAACGAAAGAGAAGGGTTGCGTCATATGCTAAGAACTTAGTTTGTCAATGTACACCAGATTTGCTGTGAGGACTTGCATAAACGAAAGTGTTTATACAGGGTAAAATAAGCCTTGGAGTCGGGGGCGCAGACTGTGGCTTCACCTCGGGCAGCAGTGCAGGGGTGTGTGGTCCAAAATGTGCTGAGACGCATGAAAAGTGCCTCGGCTGATGTCCCCGCGTAGTGATGTAGCAGATGTCCTGAACATGCTGTAAAATCTGCCTCTACTGAGAATGTATCGCTTGCCGAGAGTGTAAATTGCGGGAAATTGTTTACATTTTGCTATTTTTTCAAACGGGATGGAACTTGAATGTTTGGTATTGCATTATGAACAAATATCATCTTGAATGTATATTTATTCTTATTTCAACGTTTACTTTTGTATAAAAGACAGAAAATAAAAAATGTTAATATTACTGTTATTGTCTGTCATCATTACGTCCGCTGTACTGGTCAGTGCAAGTATACAAGTTTCTCCAACAGTTTTCTTCTATTACTACCTTAATTGCAAGAAAAAAAGCAGGCCTACATTTTTATTTTGGTCATTAAAAAACAAATGTAGGCAATTTGAGTACAATTAATACACAATATGGATATTTAGTTTTAAATGTCAACATATAGACTGATATTAGGTGCAAAAGAAAACCAAAGTCCCTGCACACACTGGCATGTCTAGTTTGTATAGGTAACATTTCATGCAGCTTCACTAAGTTTATTGATTCACACTGCTGAAGTCTTGGGATACAGCAAAGATCAGCTCTTGCGTTTCACGGAGATCTACTGTATGTGACCAACTCTTCCAGTTTTTGCATTTTAAATAATTCACACTTAGTCTACTTTCTTACAAGTTTACAACATAACTCAGAGTGAATGCACAAATTGCACACCGCCAGATGCCCTACTGACTAGGATATTGGTATAATATTTATTGGAATGTGTTCTGAGGTGAGCATTGCATGGTTTAGGGTTAAGGTTAGGGTTAGAGAATGCGCCCTCAGAACACATTTCAGTAAATGTTGTACCAACCTGCAACTTACTACCTGCATCACAGTGCATAGCCAGTCTTCAGAGGAATGGACCTGATTAAGGGTGACAGCCACATTTGTCATATTTATCTAATTTACTTTATCTGCCAATGAAAAGGAAATTAAGTAAATTATATCTTTATCAAATATTCACTTTATTACAAAATATATAATATGCGGAAATTAAACAGTTCTGCGTGGCTCTTGATACAAACAAAACACAACAGAGTAAGCAGTATGGGCAAAGGCCATTGACAAAAGCTCAACATCATACAACAGAGTCATTTGGAAATATGAAGTCCATGTTCATTTAAATTCCCATCAATATTCACACACACAGGCCTACTTGAGTCCTAAAGTTAGCCTGCCCCATGGGTGACGATGTAAGGAGTGACGTCCCTCCTCCACTTTGAATGCCGTAGAGTTTCCTTCAGTCAGTGCGAATATGTAGGCTTCAGTTTCATCACGACGCTTTCGGCACGTCAAACATGCACAGGCTTTTGTATTTCTGCAGCAGCTGATTCTTGGTGCGGACCTGCTCCCTCAGCGTGGCCAGCTGCTGCTGCTGCTCCGCTGGGCTGGTGTCAATCCCGGGCATGTTGGAGATCTGCTCCCGTGCCTCTTGGATCTTTGCCTTCAGCTTGGCTAGTTCTTGATGGACATCCTGACTGTCTTTGTCCATGCTTCGGGCAAAAAAGACAAGTAAGGGCATATGTTATTCCAAACAGCGAAACAGGGGAATGAGTTATTTACTGTAACTATTAGCTAGCAAGACCGAGCTAACAAGTTAACATAGCAGCTGCACATCCTGTGTAGTGACAAAACGAGTGTTTACAGTCGAACTTACGGCCGCGTGGAGCCGCAAAATAAACACATGACACACACAGATCTGCCGAGAATCTTACCATTTAATGATATCATGAACTAACGGCAGCACAGAGCAATCCTCTCCATCTTTCTCTTGCTTTGTTTGAGACGCCATCGCGTTCCCTGGTCCGCGGCGCAGATAATTGACGTCATCAAGGATCACTCGCCTGAGTAAACGGCGACAGACACAGGAGTTTGTAATGATGTATTAAAGCAGATAAACGTTAATATTATTTCCTTACTTTGTGTTCAATTTTAGATAATATCAAATATCTTCAAATATTAAAGTTTAGTAAAGTGTTTACTAATACTAGATGCTTTCTCAATCTAAAATGACACAAACTATATAGCATGAATTTCTATATTTTTAATATCACGAGCCCAGAAATGAAACAAGTGCTGTTCGTTCCAACCACTCACTGAAATATGTGAAAATATTCAAATCTCCCCAATATTTAAAACACACGTAGTCTGGGCTCTAACAATCAACAAGAGAAATGATAATCTTGAAATCTGTACAGAATGTAAATTATATTCAACTGAATTTTGATATTACAGACAACAATGAGGCTGTTCCAGTTCCTCTTATACATACATATAGTCAAAATGTAGGCTATGAGGTTTGTCTGTGCTAGCCCTATAGTAATATTTCAGTCATCATATGATGACTGCTAATTTATAAAAATAACTAAACTCATACCATGACAAGTGAATGAATGAGGACAAAACACATTCTTCTAACATTACAGTTACAGTTACAGTTATCATTTAGCAGACGCTTTTATCCAAAGCGACGTACATCTGAGAGTTCAGAACAATACAAGCGAGGTACTAGATGGAGACCACAACAAGAGTAAGTGCTACAAAGCTAAGTTCTGGTCCCATAGGACCTG
>OMLF01056459.1:7250-20040 GCA_900302615.1 Holocentrus rufus | reverse complement strand
TGAAAGGTCAATTTTTAAAAATCAACCTTTTATATAGGCTAAATATATAATTGGCCTGTAGTAGGCCTACTTTCCTTGAGATTTTAATTCTGAAGAGTTACGTTGGTGCATCTTTGATCTGTCTGACACCGTTTTTACGTTATGCCTCACATCACAGAAAGTCATAATGCTTCTCTCACACATGTAAATTATAACACATCTCACTTATCTCTACAGAGGACTTTTTTTTCACCTCTCAGCATACTAGCGTGTTTCTTTTTCTTCTTTTTTTCTTTTTAAATCTCAATTCAAGTTTATCAATCTAAGTGGGTCAAGTTTTAGAGGGGAGGCAATGTGCCACTGACTTCATTTGTGAGCTGACAGAGCCCCCTGCTGGACATATACTATTTCCTTATTGCTTGTAATGTGAATGGGCTATAGGCCACATAAAACCCCTGCTTCTAATGGCTTCTATCCTTTCAACAAACTCATCTTCATATTCTGCTACACGCATTCCCCTCAGCGACAATCGTGCTTTACACAGATGAAATTTCAATGGCATTCACATACTCTCTTTAGGATGTTCTAATCTCTGCTGCAATTTCATTGGCTCGTAGCAACCATGTGGTTTGGAGATGACCTCTGTTGAGCATTGAGGAACTGTTGTAAGGATGCTATGTAACCTACACAATTGCACTGAAATTGCAGCTTTCATTCTCAAGTTGCTAATATTTTTGCGTCCTTCTGTGGCGGAACACTGCTGTATTTTACTCAAATCTGAGTTACCTCACCAATGTTTTACTTAGTGACAGACTTGAGAATCGAAGCTGATGGTGCATCTGAATCTTGGACGCGCTACCTTCTCTTAATACTACCAATGTAGTGGTTAGCCAGATGTATCTCGCAATGTGAAAACCTGTGAGATCCGGCTCATTCACGAGGCTAACTCTGTCAGGCAGATGGTGACTATTAACAAGACTGACAACAGGTCAGCTGTCACCATGTCACTTAACAGGTGTCTGCTCTTTGCAGCTTTGCAACATACCACAGGCCTCTGAACAACCTATGCATAAGTCCCTTAAACCCCAGGGGCACAGCTGATATATTTGTTTTGGCTATAAATAGGTTTGCTTTGCAGAATAATCCTGTGTATACTGTTAGATAAGTTCTTTTGAACATTGTTTACAATGTTTCAAGTGACAAATGGTGATGAGAGCCAGAAGCCAGTTTTAATGGAGAAGGATATCAGCCCCTTCAACACTCAAGTCATTTCAGTAGGTGATGACTAAGCCAAAGTTCTCCCCTTTATATGCAACCTGTCACACTTTGACCATTCAACTTATATCAAGGCTTGCTGAAAATGAGATACCATCTGTGTGTTAGTCATGCCATTTGATGAAAAGAAAATAAACATTGAGCTGAATCAGTTAGGCACAACTCACAGAAGAAGAAAAGAGTTCATTTCCAAAATATTTAAATAAAAGTATTGCCTTTGGTTAATTAATTTATTAACTGTATATTAACCATATACATGATTTTAGTGTCATAATGTTGCCCAAAAGAGGCAAATGTTACCCTATTAAGTGTTATTGTTGTATTATCTATCATTTTGTGAGATGAGGTGTCACCCCACCACCACCCCAAATATCTCCACTCAGGAAGAAGTAAACAAATAAACAAAATCCTGACTGTAGTCTAAACAAAATTATAGGATTCAATTCATGATATTAAACTTGAGAAAGAAGCGCTGGATCTGGTCAATGTACAAGTAGACTGGAACAGCAGGACTCTGCTTGCCAGACACCACTGCTTGCAATATTTATTTGTCACCACTAGGAGGCTCCAGAAAATTAGCACTGAAAAAGTCTTTAAAGGATAATTCCGTTTTTTTCTGAACCTTTGTTCCCTCTATCTGGGTCTTAATGATTAATAGGAACAAAAAGTTTTGGAATCAGTCCAGTATTGAGTGAGAATGCTTTAACCGGCAACTGCAAAATACGGCTGTAACTTAATCCAACAGGGCAACCTCTCTGCATCAAAGTACATCCACTAAAAGTGCTTGTTTTACCACTGACAGGCTCAGATTAATACTATATGTATGTGACAATGGAAGCATCACTTCAGAGACAGACATGTGTAACAGAAGTCTTGGTCAAGGAGGAGCCTCGCTCTGAATTCTTGGCGGAGGTGAGCTGTTGCAGAAAACAGAGAGACATCCAGGGCAGAGTGGAAATGTTAGTGGTTACAGAATTGGACTTGAGAGAGCATAGCTTAGCGTTATTAAAAGATAAAAGAAATAAATAGTGGACCATGTTTGCACATTTCTAAGTTGTGCCAACAGAATTTCGCACCATTCTTTGCGCAGCTTTCATAGATGATCGTTGTTGGACTGGGACATGCTGAAGCTGTGGCTAGTTGTACTACAAATGGATATTAATGGTCCTGTCTGGACACTGCGCCTTGCAGACCACCAGGTCTGCAGTGACTTTTTGGACTATTTGGATCACTAACAGCCAAAGAAGAGAAATTTAAATCGAAAAGATCTAAATCTTCTAAATCTAATCTTCTAAAAAGTGAGCCAACAATTTATAATCTGCAGAAGTCTATAGCACTGGCTGTAAAGCAATTCCAGGTTCATTTTCATCAGAGACTGTGTTGCGTCCAGCTTCCTCTCTGAGGCTCTGTGTGACTGGATCCACAGGTGATGTAGACACATTACTTTTGACCTTGAACACATCCCACCTTTCAGGTAACAGGCCTCGCCTGAACATGAATGAAGCCAGGACAGAGAAAACCAAGATGGTCACTAAGGTGATGATCATGGAGATTGTCCTGACAGGGGGCCGCTGGATGTAGACTCCACCTTCCACTGTGCAACCAGGAAGAGGAAGAACAGCAGGAATACCTACAGACTCCTCTCCCAACAAAATTCTCACTATCAGTGCAACAATATAACCCACCGAGGCCCCATAACCATTTGACACCTCAAAAAAGAGAATGCAGACTAGATGGGGGAATATAAGGGTGTAGGCAACGTCTGCTCCAAGGATCCAGAGCATCAGGATACTGTTGGTTTGTAACGTCAGAGCTGTGCCGACCAGGCCCACCACCACCACTGAGACTCGAATCACCCACTGCATCTCACGGGCTGATGCCTGGAAACATAGAAGGGACAAAAGGAAATTAGGCACACACGGACAAAGGCTTAATTCTTCATTTACACACACACCACACACACACACACACACACACACACGCTTTCCAAAACTGACTGATTTGATTTTCTGCCTTTTAGTTTGATCACAACAGAAAATGACAGAGAATATTAAAGGGAGAAGGAGAGGAAATGACAAACAACATAGGCCTAACCCTAACCCACAACTCCACAGGCACAATAAGCTACTAGGATGGCCCCTGAGCCATCATTACATGCTGTGTTCCTTCACCTGTTTACGCAAGATGTTCCTGTAGATGTTGGTAGAGAAAACAGATGTTGCTGACAGCAGACCAGAGTCTGTGGATGACATGACAGCAGCAGCCATGGCTCCGATCCCAATAATGGAGATGTAGGATGGGGTGAGGTTATGCAAGGTCAGTGGGAGGACCAAATACTCATCACCACGTTCATACGGAGATGGAGAACCATACAGCGTCAGGTTCCAGTCTGGAAAACAGGACAACCTGCAGGTTTATATTTGGATGGCTCCATGCAGCACCCATACAGAAAAGCTTACCTATACAGAAGCTTCTACACTGGAGGAAAGACAGTGAGCTAAATCAGAGATTTTTACTGAATTAGCCCCACAACACCTCCAAGGCTTAATGTCATATTGCATTCATGTTGTAATTCAGTCCTGAATATAATAACCAATAAAGCCCTTAAGTTTTAATAAGTTTTTATTGAATTTAGCATTCCAGTAGCTGCACAGTCACCATGGGAAATTCATACTACTACAGAATGCATTGATTGGGCGTGTAAATTGCTGACTTGCCTTGGCCAGGTAGATTATGCAAATACTTTTTCCAGTGTTCTGCCTGTTGATGCTTAATGATCAATAAGTCCTTAAAGCCCTTAAATTCCAGCTGTTGTGTGTCTGATCTTTGGTTTTGCAAGAAATTCCCAATAGCACTATGAGCCAAAAACTACTTTACAACTCAAAATCAGAGAAACCTTCACTCCTCACATTATCATAGCTACTCCTTCAAACACTGAGAATGAACATCCTCACTTTAGCCAGTGAATATGAATAGCTCCTGGCCCTGATGTAAGCATCTTTATTTAAAGTCTGTTCCTTTTCCTTGTCCTAGTTCGCACCTGTGGAGGCAGCAACAGCCCCAATCAAGACAGGAGGGATTCCCAGGATGGCGATAACAAGGGCAGCAGCAAAGCAGGTGAACTGGGCTTTTGCTGAGGAGGAGGCAGATAGTGTCCTCTGGTGGAAGGACTGGAATGACAGACTACCCAGACCCTAGGACATGGGAGAGCTGAGTTAGAGCAGGTAGATGGGGAGGACAGGGATTGATGGAGGAAAGGAGGAATGAAGAGTGACTGGGAAAGAGATAAAAAGAAGACAAGTGAAGACTGAAGAGGGGATTGATACAGATATTTGTTGATTTTTATACAACAGTTCCAACTGAGTGATTTGATTGGACAAGAGGATTTCCATGAGTGTTGATATACAGTATAACAGCAGGACAGTGGCCTACTGTTTCCACTGTTGCCGACTTGCATTGAATATGCGACATTTGTGTATTGTTGAATTCGAATGCAGTTTGTTAATTGCAACAGCAAAGTATTGGCTGTGTACTAGTTTTGTGTTTTACTTATCTATCAGTGTATTTTTTTTGGAGTGACTGACTTAATGACATATCTATAATCACATGTCTGTAACCCCCTGAGGTCCCCCGGAGGTGTCTGGGATGTCTGGAGATTGAACACCTCAGGGCAGGGGTCTCTGACAACCCCTGTTTGAACTGTAGGTTTATGCCAGTAAGAATGTCAGTAAGAATGGCTAGACTTGAAGAGATAAGAGATAAGAGATGACACTGTGCTGCTGCCTTCTGGTGTGGCTGGAGACCCAACAACACTGAAGAGACACAGAGCGGTCTCACTGGTCCACCTAAAAAAATAAGGAAGGTGGACTCTTTGGCTCTCAAAGTTGACAGACTTTAATCTGAGTTTGCCCAGACTGAGGAGCTCCTACTCAATCTCCAGTCTGAATATAGGGGGCCAAGGATGCGTCTTATCAAGAGGATGATGTACCTATCAACTGCAGCCTCCTCCAGTTTGTTTGCAGATAAAGAGGAACAAGTACAAGGCATGGATAGAGACCCTGCCTCCCGTGCCTCTGATGCTTCTCAGGGGTCTGATGGTGTGTCATCATGTGGATCAGAAGCTGGACATACCACCAGCAATTCGGATGGCTTTAGCATGCTTGGGGCTGGATGACAGCCTGTTGCAGCAGTTTCTTCAAGTGATTTTTTGGCGGATACCACAAGCCTCTACCTTTTCAGTCCATCCTTCTAAGCCCTATATTGAAGAGCTCCAGAGGTGCTGATCAGACCCTACATTGTTCTCCCATACCAGCAATGATTGCAGAAATGTGACTGCCATGCAGGGGGCAGGCACTGTCCCTGTCCTCAGTGTTGACTGACTGATGATCTCCTTGCTATGAGTTGTAACAGCAGGAATGTATAGTATTGGTAATTCCCTTTATCACCTTATCCTGGCTCTGTTTTATTCCCTGAAGGAACCGGCTTTTGCTTTCATGTCTCGGGAGCTTGGATGGTTGATGTCAACTGTGACATTGGCACACCAGCAGGTCTGGGTAGCACAGTCTCCTCTGTCAGAGTTGTGTTGTTGCACTCTCTGTTCCCTCCCAGTGGTTCCGGGACAAGTGTTTGGGCCAGCTGCTCATCAGGCACCAGAGTGCCGTGTGCGAGCAGATCAAGCCAGGTGGTAGTTTGCTGGCCTGCAGCAGGGCCCCTTGAAGTGTGCCCACTATAGTGCCACCATGGGAGTTGAATTGAGGTGGATGTTTGCCAAGATAGCATTTCTGCTTGTTGCTATAACGAAGTGAGTGGGTGAACTCCACGCCCTATCAATGATTCAAATGTGCATGTGCTGGCACACAGATGGTGCAAGGGTTACTCTACTACTGAATCCATCCTCCCTGTGAAAGGAAGAATGAAATGCTGCTTTTGAGCTTGTGGCATTCAGTCCACCAGGTTCATCTAAGGGGGCAGAGGAGCCACCAGAGTTGCTGTGCCCAGTTCGGGCGCTAAAGGCATTTGTGAAGACCATTACCAATTTATGCAAGATTGACAATCTTTTTTTTTAAAGGAGGGTGAAACCCTATAAAAACAGAGACTTTCTAATTGGATTGTGGGTGTGATTCTACACGCTTGGTCTGCACCTAGTAATGTTAAGTGTCACTTTACTCAGAGTGTGTTGACATCCTGGGAAACCTTGAAACAGGTCTCTCTGCAAGATTTCTGTGCTGCGTCTTGGGAGTCTTCACATTCCTTCATTTGCTATTGCTGTGTCAATGTGGCTGCTATCCACACAGTGGTAACAGCCGTCCTGTCAATGGTATCCATTCCTTAATATGGTAACTGACTTCCTCGTGACTTTGCTGGTATAAGTCATCCAGTGCTAAAGCACCGCCATCTGGTAGTCAGGAAGAATGAAATAGAGCAGAGTTACAAATGTAACTACAGTTCTATGAATTCTGGATAACGGCAAGAATTGTCTGTCAATTGAAATTTGTGCGAGAAGATTCTGTGGGCACAGACTGTGTGATGCCATTAGGGTTTTATATTGGGGTATACGCCCTACGTCATTGCATTGTCTAAGTTGACCTTGTTGATATAATGACTCTGTGCATATGTGAAATGGAGTTATCAAGTGCTAAAAAACACTGCCATCTGGCGGTCATCCAGAATTCATAGAACCATAGTTACATTTGTAACTTTTGGCTAAGATTCTGTGGAAAACTCAACACATTATAGGTTGCACCTATCTGCATCTCGTTTGGCTTTCCTACTACTTGTTTCCTCTCCTTATTACAACTGATGTAAGGTATTTATTGTGATATACGTTAAATACGTAATATTTTGTGATAATAGTGTATGTTTTTGTGGCCATGGCTGACTACAGTATTGGAAAAGCTTGCAAGATGCCAGTGTCAAATCAGTTTCTGGGTTACAAAGGAAAAGAGAGGGTAGCGAAGTAAAATACGGGGCATTTGAGGGGTAAAGGAATGTACCCTACAGTGAATCTAAAAAAGTTTGCCACCATCCCCACAAGAGTAGTGTGCCTGCCTGAAAAAGCCCTGTCCTACAATCCCTGTCTTAGAGCTGATTGTTGGACTGCTCCTCTTGGCTTCCACTTCTTCTGTGCCAGCACATTAGGTGCTGCTATTCTAACTGATGGAGCACTTTGAAGTACAAATCCTGATGCAACCCTGAACTAACTTAAAGGGTTAGTTTAGGTTTGTGGAGTTGGGGTTGTATGAGGCACTTATCTATCCAGTCAGTGTATTACCTACAGTAGATGCCGGTCGGCGCACCCCCAGTTTGGAGAAGCAGGCAGGAGTATCAGCATAGAAGCTAAGAAATGTACTGCTGTGGAGGAGGGCAGCAACAAAGCATATTTTAGACACCTAAAAAAGGCCCATCTAAAAAATCAGTATAAGTGTAAGTGTATGCTATATTTAGAATATTTTCACCGATTTAAATTGCCGTCAGACAGCCATTTCCTTGAGTACAAATTTTTTTCAACTGTACAACGTCCTTATTCCTATAAGAGCGTACCTGTGCCACACACCATATTGTCAAAGAGCGTCAAAGACTGTCAGTTGTGCTTGGACCCCTCTCATTGCAGCTTGCGGCTATAATTTTTAGTATTGTTGTTAGTGTTAATATATTGTTTGGCTCACCAGCAGTAAGAAGTCATCAGCCCACCTCCAAGCTTGATCCAGCTCCAAAGTGCCTACCCAGGGTTCCTGATATGTGTGGTTAAAAGCCGTCTGGGCAATATTTGCAGATGTGGGGTTGAGCAGAAGGAAGGGGATACATATCCACTGCACAGACAGATATTAAGGTCACCAGACTCAGACTAACACACCACATACTGTTCATTGAACTACACAAAAGACAGAGGTAAAAGAAAAAAATGTAAAAGGTAGTCTGTCAGACCATCACTGATTCAACTGAACTAATGTTACTCATGAGAGATGAGCCACTCGGCATACGTCAGGCATCACAAACACAACCTGAGCCCCGTAGAATTCACTGCCTTGAAGGAGCTTCAGGAGAACGAGGACATTATAATATAAACTGCTGACAAAGGTGCAGCAGTGGTTGTTTGGCATTATGATAAATATATTCAAGAAGCCAACTGACAACTACATGATACCTAATATTATATAGAGCTTGGAACTAACACTGGGAACCAGAGACTTGGGCTGGATCAGTACCAATGAACATGGGTTTCTGTTATGTAAACAGTCTAGACGTGCAACCTTTTACATGTTGTCTAAAGTTCACAAAGAACCGAAGGACAACCCCCCCAACCCATCGGGAGGTCACAATAGTTCACTTTGTTTTGACATCTCTTTCTAGCTGTGCCCTGAAGAAGACCGTGTTGGTCACAACCTATTGGTGTTTTGTGGCATACTTTTACTCGATTTTTAATTTAATACGCCCTAATAATCAATTAAGACATTTTTACCATTCCTGCTCTGTGTGAGTGTGCCTGAAGTAGTGGCTCATCTCTCTATTGTTATCTCTTTAACTTAAAGAGCATGTTGCATATACCTGGAGTTTCACTTCTCATACCTGATCACCTGGTGTTTTCCCCTGTCTTCTCCAAATTTTGAACATATTTGAATGTATTAGAAGATAGAAAATGCCAATTTTGAGGTCTTAACTCACCAGACCGATGAATACTAGAGTCAGCTGGATGACATCAGTGTAGGCCACAGAGTAAAGGCCTCCTAACAATGTGTAGAGAATGGCCACTGCTGAAGAGATCCAAATAGCATAGAAGTAGGGCAAGTCCAGTATCACGCTCATAGTTGATCCTGGTACAAAACCCAACCATACACATGCACACATTTTCAATCTGCATGAACCGAGACAATTTCAAAGTTAAAAGGATTAGTTTAGGTTTGTTGAAGTTGGTTTATATGAGGTACCTCGTGTATCAGTGTATTAGTCAGTGTATTACCTGCAGTAGATGCCGATCAGCACACTCCCACTTTGGACTGATATTGATTTTTTTAGGTGGGCCTCATTTTAGGTCTCTAAAATACTCTTTGGTGCTGCCCTGCTCCACAGCAGTGCATTGCTTAGCCTCTGTGCCGGTTCCTCTGCCTGCTTCTCCAAACTGGGGGCGTGCCGAGCAGCATCTACCGTAGGTAATACACTGACTATGTTTAAGTACCTCATACAACCCCACTTCAACAAACCCGAACTTATCCTTTAAGGTGGTAAATATGTATGATTACCTAAGCCTACCAGAGTGCAGGAGACCCACAGCACGTCTGTCAGCATGGCGGGCAGTGCTATTGCAGCACTAATCACTTTTCCATACTTTATCTGGAATGGGTCCATCATGGTGATGTACTTCTTGTCCCTCATTGGCTTGGCAAAGAAAAGACCACCTTACGCAGTAAATGAAATATTAGCGATTCCTTCATATTTAGTTGTATTTTGCTGAATGTATAATCTGTTCTCTGCTGTGCATCTTGCATTATGTCCTTATGAATTATATGAGACCCTGTTGTCCCTACACTGTGTGTGCTACTGTGTATTGTCTTGATATGTAAACTATCAATAAGCCTCTTCACCAATGTCACCAAGACAAATTCCTGCATGTTGCTGTACATTTGTTGTAGCTGGTTACTAAATTGACTTGGATTGGATTGGACTTGGGCCTTGGACAAAAACACCAAAATGACATTCATAAAACAGGTCAAATGGGAAAAAGTGGAAAATCTGTGTGTGCGCATTTTTTTCTGTTTATATGTAATGTTTTGATGTAACATTATTTGATATAAAAAAAAAAGTTTCAGAATCTTTTAAGCTATGAAGGCAGGGAAAAGTAATGTGCTGTTAATTTCTCACTACCAAAAATAGTACACTGTACATGTATCTATTGCATGGATTGACGTGATCTTGTGTGACAAGTTACTGGGTTCTATTTTCGTGTCAATGCAAATCACGTGCAGTGGCTCAACACGGGCATAGTGGTGGTTTTGTTGTGGTGGTGGAAGCAAACTCGCACAGACGTCTCAAAAGTCACATGAACTCCTTCATATTGGTTATGCTTCCTTCTTTCACACAGACCTAAATTCTTAAACCAGTTCTTAAACTGCCTATGGGATGCATGAGGGCCTTCCCCTTGCAATTCTCAATTAGAGAGGTGAAATTAAGCTTAAATAGCTGTTAGGAGCATGGAGCAATAATGATTAAATATTTAAAACAGAAGCCAACTTTACTGAAGGGAAATGATTAAGCCAGAATATTAAAAGCTGGGGAGTTGACGTGGGAAAAGTTCACATTTTTGCAGGTTACATTAATAGCTTAGAGTTTTGCAAATTGTTCTAAGATAGCTACAGTGGGGATAAGGAGGGTGTGGGATTGGACAGCTACAAAAGGTTGTCTGCATGTAGTAACACTTTCTGGGTAATAGCCCCTCTTTTTAATCCCCTCAGTAAAGGAATACTCCACTGTTTTGGGCAAAATACCCTTTTTCCGACTTACCCAGACTGACTGATGTTCAATATCATTTTCACCTCTGTACATCCCCTGGTTCAGTTCCGATGGTTAGCATTTCATGTTAGCTTAGCATAAAGACTTGAAGTCTACAGGAGTCATTAGCCTAGCTCCATTATAGTGAAAAAATAAACCTTACAGCAACTGTGAAGCTATTGTATTAACACAATGTGTCGTCTATCTGAAATAAATGTTTTGGATTTTTTTTTCTTTTTTTTTTTTTAAGTCATTTTAGAAGAAGTTAGATGGTATGAACTATAAACGTAGAACATGGGCCGTATTTTCGTACAGGTGCAGTGCGCAAAGCGCGGCCAGTCACTGGCGCAGTGGAATTTCTCAGTGAGGGTTTCTCCTGGCCTCGGCACGTTTGGTGTTTTGGTGACACGCTGAGCGCCAAAGTGGGAGGAGAGGCGCAGTCGTGGGTGTATTCTCATCAGTCCTGTGGCGAACTGGAGTTTTGGTGGCCTGGATGACCGCGATTTGCGCCCGCCAGAGCCCGCCTGCTCAGACCAGGTCGACAGCGCGGCGCACCTAGGTGTGTGTTATTTTTGTCACGTAAGTTGGTGAAGGCGCGTCCAAATACACATCTAAGGCTGGCTTTAACAATAATAATAATAATCTAAAATATTCAATGCAGCAAACACAAACACACACAGATAACACAAAACATGGCATTAGCAAGCATTTATATTTTTGCCACTGTCAAGCTATGGACAAAGTCAGGCAACAAGGAAATTATACAGTTAATTACTTTTTTTAAGAAATATTTTATCAATAGGCAACAACCCCGCCGCAGCTGAAAATCCCCACAACCGGGCAAGAAAAAACGCCCTGTAACCCTCAGCCAATTTGGGAAAAAAGGAAGAAATCTTGGGAAGGATCACAGAAGGGGGGGAGCCCCTTCCATGGCCTGTCAACTGGGGGAAAGGCGAATTTGCCTCTCCTAGCATGGCGAAGGAATTCCGCCCCACTTTGCCTGTGATTGGCTCTTAACCTTTGCCTTAACCTTAACCTTAACCTTAATTTTATTCCAATCAACAAAGGCAACAACTAATAACCAGTAGGGGCCAGGAAACACAAATTCGGCTTGTGGGGTGTCGAGTATTATGAGGACAAAAGGTCCCTGCCGTGAGGCTTCTTCTACACGTCACTGATGTATCAATTCTGTTCATCAGCTTTAGGAGGACGGGTGCGTCCCCCGACGTGTAGCTTCAGCAAGTCACGACCCTGATGTGGAGAGTCTACTCCTCAGGTTTCCTGAAGTAGATCTGTCATTGGGTCCCCCGCCAGGCGGCAGTCGCGTATAGCTCTGCCCCCAGCATGTCCTCGAATGAACAGACTCTGACTTCAGTTCCCCTATCTTGTAGATTCGCCCGCCGATGCAGCTCATCAGTACAGTTTTTAGAGGATATAATGGGATCAAATGAGCCCCCTCAGAGTGGATTATCACATCACACACTCTAAAAGCACATACAAACATATAAACTGGTCTTACCAATTACAAAAGACACTGAGTAGTGTACTGGCATAAGAGCCCATATTAAGCCCATTTTTGGAGAGTACACTGCCTCAGCAATACCAAGGATGAAACCACCTCCAACCCATGTAGCTGCAGAAGAATACAGATATATGTACACATATGGACACACGCACATACACACAGAAGGGGGAGAGAGAGAGAGAGAGAGAGAGAGAGAAAGAGAGAGAGCATTGTAATTTAAAATAGCATATTATAAAGTCCAGCAGATTAAAGCTTGTGTAGACAACTTAGTAGAGTGGGTGGAATTTTGTTGAAAATTTGAACTCATGCTGCTCAAATAGCGCCCACCTTAGATCACAGCATGGTGTAACTGCAGCTGCAAGCAGCGGAGGGGTGTGTGTGTGTATGTGTGCGCGTGTGTGTGTGTGTGTGTGTGCTGGGGGGTGGGTAACTTGATGTGGGCATGTTTAAAGTGCTTAAAGATTAAAGATTTACCAAAACACAGGATGGAACATAAAATCCAGGATGAGCATTCACATAGACCAGCTC
>OMLF01056456.1:0-12816 GCA_900302615.1 Holocentrus rufus | reverse complement strand
CAAAAAGAGGCATTTCTTCGATAAACTGAACATATATGTGGAATCTAAATGATTACTTTCCCGCCTGAATTATTTTTAAAAACTTAAAAAGCGATATATTAACAGTCCTAGAACGAAAAGTAAATTCAGCTTTTAGCCCGCCTCTTCCGGTCGATGGCGACGTTGAGGGTGGTAAGTGTCCATTGTTCCACACTCAACTTTTTGACCGTTTTGAGTGCACCATCCGGGTATTTACAGTGCACTGCATTTTGCCACACTTGTCAATGTGAACGCACTTATGCACTCAAAATAGTAAGTGTAAGTGCAGAAGTGCGCGATTTGGGACACAGCAAATGTAATCACTGATGAAGTTAACATTACAGATTCAATTCATTGCCCTTTAACAGTTCGAGAAGAGGAGTTAAACTGGAGAAGGTAGAAATGAGATGCCTACCACAAGAATATTGAGCTAAAAACTGACAGAAAAGAGAAATTAGGGAGAATCCTCTGACCTGAGAGTTTTTTGGGATCAGTAGCCATCTGGGCATCAGAGCTGGATTTAACAGCAGTTTTAGATTGTGGAAAGTCATTATTATTTGTTAGAAAACGGCCTCTTGCGTTATATTGCTTTGGGTCTTCCAGAACACCTCTGAACTCTGTACTTGTACCATCAGTTACTAATTTGTTAGAGTTGTCTCTCTGGTCTGCATGTTAGAAGTGGGAACTCTCTCTCCAATTTGCACTGAAACACTGGTCAGAATGATTAATCTGCTTCAGAAAATGGAACATGGAGGAGTGTGTAATGGGCTTAAGGAAGTCTGCTGTATGTTGCAGAGCTAAATTGAACAGGGCAGAATAAAACAGTGACTACATCAGTTTTTCAAGCAAGGCTGAATACATGAAATCTCAGCAGGCCAGAGTAAAAGGTAACATATGAGTAGCTGATGCACTGCAGTAAGTAAACCAGTTTTACAGCAAGACTGAATAAATGAAATCACAGCAGGGCAGAATAAATGGTAACACAGATGAATAGCTGATGCAGTGCAGTGACTAAACCAGTCTGCTTTCCAGAGCTCTGTCTGCACAGCAGTGAGCCGAGCTCTGAGCTCTGCTGCTGCTCTGTCTCTGTCCATGGTGCTGACTGGGAGGCTGCATCCACTTACTGTATATTATGCCCCATGTTATTTTTTTACTGAATGCACATGTCACTGAGACCAGGACACCACTCTCTGTTGAGGTCACTGAGCCAACTTGCTTCACTTGACAACATGCCACTACATAGTACGGTGTCTGAACGGCTGTATAGTCATCTCATTTATATTCCATATATCACAACTATCAAAGCTTTGCTCAATACCCAGCCCAAGGCCCTTGAGAAATCACAAGGGCCTTTGAACAGTTGCAGGTTATAGCTTGAACCAAGCCTGTTGCCTCTACCCTTCTCATGGACAAGAGACAGAGGTATTCTGCCTGCATCAAATAGCTAGTCAAGATTTTTCCTTGTGCCTCAGTGAAAGCACTTTCTGTTTCTGAGTGTTGTGGTAGTAGTCTATACAGGGCTGTGCCCTTGAGCCTTTTTTTTCTTTCAGCCTCTGTAAAGCTTTACAATATCCACCCAAAGTGACATGGCAGATAGAATGAGCCTTGGAGATAGTTCTGACTTGTTTTCCCTGTCTAGCTTCAATTGCGGCCTTTTTTTAGGGTGTCTGCCAACATGCCTCTGTTTGCCTGTCTTTTCTACTGTCTTGGCATGCTGAAAAATAAAGAAAACACCTATTCTTGAGGATAGTTGTACCATTTTTTTTTCAAAAGCATTGCAACTATCTCTACACCTGTCAGCCATGGTGGTTAAACAATAGCATGGATGGAATGAATGCATCACATTTACTTTGCTGTCTTAAAATCTGTTTGCTGGCTGTAAAATCTGCAGCTTTGTTTATACACAGTAATGAAATAGTACATGTCAGATCAGGAAGGGAGTGGGTGTGTACAGTTGTAGTGATCATAAGTCTAGTGTATCCCTGATTGGTGGAATTAGTGCGTGTACAATTAAGCACCTCATACTCTTGGTCTGAGGTGTCTTTGGGTCCATATTCATCCTAGACAATGATCATATCACAACATTAATTATTGTCCAACCTATACTGTGCTCACAGTCAAAACACATCAAAAATTTTCTCATGCCTCTCCCACAACAACACATAGCCCAAAGCCTCCCACTGCTATACTCCAGCACACACCAAATGTACCAGATAATTAAATACACCAATATGTTTCATATTCGTATTCCAGAAATCCAACACCACCAAGCCTGAGGTTCTCATATTCCCTTCTCAGAGACCAAAAGAGTCCCAGAGCTGCTGCACTCACTGTCGAGCACAGCAGCAAATCCTACAACACAAGCTTGAGTTTTTTAATCTGACATCCAAAGCTTTGTTGGAGGACAGAAATTGTGTGGGCTGGAAATTAATTATGAATCAAGAGACTTATGGGTCAGGGACTTTAAACTTAGTGTTCAGTTGTTGTCATGAGCAAAATGGACTGAATAAAATGAACCTGAATATTCTCCTTAATGAAGGGATGTAATTATAATGATTCGTTTTCCCCAATCGGACCAACTGACAAGAACTGTCAGTAATTATAGATTGAAATGGACTGGTAAAATTACCACATGTCTTAAATTATGTGATATAAATGGTCTCCTTCCTATAATGGTAAAACCTTAGCAATCTGTAAAAATGATTCTCACTCTGAATAATGAAATCTGCCATCTGTCCACAATAGCATTACTCTCTGTAAACAGTTGTCAGTGGGAAGCACTGCATATTTATGCAGCTTGTTGCATGGAGCCATGATTCAAAACAGATTTTATAAACCTCCTGTGTACCATGCAGTCTGGACCTGAATAATCTTGTCTTAATGCCTAATTGTGTATATAAGTCACAAACTGTTGAGGGGAATAGACTGTTCTTAACCAGATGGAAAGAGAGCGTGTGTGATGGTGTTACGGTGTGTTATACTGAGGTGCTCAGAGAGAAGAAGACTGATATTATCATTCTGTTTCTGAGCTTTGAGCTGCCCTGTATGTGTAAAGATAACTATGAACATTATCTTATAAGACACACACACACACACACACACACACACACACACACACACACACACTCACAGACAGATCTGATATCAAATGGTAGTGTTATGAATAATGTATTACACCATATAGTGTGTCTGCTGAGGCAGAAATCATTTAAATTTCATCCTTCTGACCAATGGCCTTTACAGTTTTGACTCCAACATGAAACATGACTTCACTTGTCTTTGGAAATCAGCAACTTCACATCTATGCTTATGGCACCAACATTTCTTCTTCAGCATATTTTTTTATGTGTTTTCATCTAACCTTTGCTTTGTTTTTCTCCCTTTTTGTTGCTACTGGCACATTATATTGAAAACAGTTTTCTGCTTCTCTACGCCTAAAATACAAATGAGCAGTGTAATGGAAATTTGGAGAGTGTGCGGAGAATGTAAAATCACCAACAACCATCATCTGCCTGTGCCATAAGGTCTTATGACTCCACATAGATGAATTTAAAGGGATGGTAAACTTAAGTAGATAATTTCTCATTAGCTGTATTCATAATTGGGTGTAGAAATCATCACAAAACTGAAATTCAGAAGTCCTCTCTATGTAGTGTCAGGCCTGTCAACTGATTTCTCTCGAGTCAAACCGGCAGTTTTGCTGAGGATTACAAGCTACTTTGATACCTAACAGTGAAGTGATCAAGTCAGAAGACAGTAACCATGATCTTGTTATGCTAACAAGATGCTAACAAGATAGTGCTAAGATTATGCTAACAAGATAATGCCACAATGTTTTTGTGCTGTTCCTGGATATAAATCCACCATTTTACCAAGGGTTATTTTTCCAATCTACCATTATATCAGAAGAGGCAAGGCTTAAGACAGCACTTCAATCTAATATGGAGCTTTAGCTAGTGATGACTGCATAAAATGCAAACCCTAAAACTCCATTTTATTACAGTTATTGACTAGGAACTCTCAAATCTTGGTGGACAATGAGCATAGCACTCAAGAATAATACTGAATAAGAAAATCCCAGTGATGTGATGTGCTTTTGTCACAGCATTGTATTCAAAGCTATTGCATCCAGTGAGTGTGGATGTGCTTTCTTTTTCCACCTCCGGTCTATCATCTACCATCTGTGAAGCTTAAATACACAGTTTTTACTTGTGGGTGTTTCTATAGACATAGAAAATCAATCTATTATATGATGTCTTGATTGAATTTCTCAAACTTTTACATTTCCCAAACCACTGAAAGAATGAATGAGTCTTCAAGTCTTCATGTTGCTCTGGTCTGGTTTATCTGTATTTATTCAGCTCTATGCTTATAAATGAATAAAAAAGGAACCTCCTTGGTTTAGTTTACTCACTGAGGCTACAGACTGAAACAAAACAAAACAAAATGTGTGGAGGAAGATGAATTGAAATATTTTAAATATAGTCTAGTTGGTGCATGGCTCATCTATAGCTGAAATAAATAACCAAAAAGCACTGAAGAAAACCTCAAACCTCTGACAAAACTTTGGCTCTGTTCCCCTGCTGTATCCTGCTGTAAAGGCAGCTGATGAATCTTTTTAATTCGATTTTATTCATTTGGATTTTATGATTTATGAAGGGGAATTTATTTGCTGTGCTCCTTAAAATATGCATCCGATGATCTGTTGATGGCAAGATCAGACCCTTTTATGCTACTGTATGTTGTCCTGAGCTGAATTAAGCTTTTAACTCGGTAGCTCCCTGTTCATCAGGGTACCAGGGACTCCCTGTTCTAGAGGATTCATCCAACTAATTAGGACAAATTAAGCTTTGTAATTTTAATTAGTAGCTTGTTGGCTCTCAAGTTCACTATGAGAGAGGCACAGAGGGAGAGAGAGAGGGAGAGAGAGAGAAAGAAGACAACGAGGGGAAGAATGATTGTCAGTAAGGTCCCTGTTTCCCTTGAAGTTACTTTCTTGTTGCATCTTCCTGTAATGAATCACAAAGCAGCAATGGAATAATTTGCTGTGTTGTCGGAAAGTAGGACAAACATAGACGTTGTTTAGATGTGGTAGAGCCCTCAGCCAGTCTAATGAATGAGACAATCAAAAAGTACATTTGTGCTTTGATGAATGTAATTATATCTCAGCTCCAAATACCTCCAGGTCTGTGTAGAGCAGCCAGTGTGATGCATTTTGTTTATCGCTGTTTACTGTGAAAGTGTGAATGTTTTCAGCTGATTGGATGAATGAGCTGCACAAAGCTATGCAAGGCAGTTTGTTTGTGCATACAGATTATACACTATCATTAGAGAATAACTCTATTCATTTGTATCAAGCCATGGCAGACAGTAATTTCTACTGTCTGCCATGGTTTAAGACACAGGAATACAGTTATTTAAATTAAACTGTATAATACCAGAGCAATGTGAGCTATTTAAGCACTGTATTTCATTTGTGGAGTTATTCATATGATCTCTAATAGAGTCTGAGTAAAGGAAGTCATTTGACATCATTTCTGTGTGGTGACCGAATTGAGAAATCATTGCACATGTATACAGGACGTGAGGCAGGTACACACACCTCCATACAGGAGCCTAGGTCAGAGACAGTCAGACAGACAGTCAGACAGACAGATAGTCAGTAAGACAGACAGCTAAAGCCAATCTGCGTCTTAAGTTCGATTCCTTTATTCTTCCATGCTTAGCAACAGTCCTTCAGGTTTTCCAGCAGAGATCTGCTCTAAGAGAAAGAGGTTTCTACAAAAAAGAAAAACTCCTCCCGTGATTTTGTTATTGTTATTCATTGTCATTGAGATGATCACAGGTTCAAATCTGCTCGGTCTTTTTTTTATATTTCTTCTCATCTCGCACACACGCACACACAAAACTCATTTTGAAGTTTCCACAGGCGGCATTCTTGCAATCCACACAAATCAATGTTTTGTTTGGGGCTGAGGCAGATTAGCTGCTGAATAATTTATCCTGATGTTTATGGTAGAAAGTGTTGATGGTTCTGTAGCTGTGACACCGGGACTGTCAGACCTCTGGCTTTGAAATGATAATCAGCAGAGAAGTGAAAGAATTAATGTCACGCCTCCATACTCTTTAATCAAAATGTTGTCTTCTTAAACAGACTAATTGGCAGCTGGCCTGTATTAATTAATTAATTAATTAATTAATTTCTTTTTTACACTTTTGTGGATTGCACAGAAACAAATCAGAGCACAATGAGGGGCCAAAGGATAACAAAAACAGATTGGAAAGTGTGAATCATTTGGAACAGCTCTTTTGCGTCAACTCATATTCAGAGATGCATGAAAGACGTATCAGCCGACTGTTTGTCTCTGATTGGTTGATGACTTGGGATGAAGCAGGCTTTTCAAAGATTGCCGAGTGCAGTGAGGCAAACTTGATGAAATTCGAGTTACCAGACGAGAGCAGCCACAGGTTTCTGAAGACAATGACTCAGGATGGCTGAATGGATTGAAGTCAGGCAAGTGAAACAGTTCGGTCAAGGATATGTTATAGGTAACTGAAACAGTTTGGTTAAAGTTGACATCAAAATCTGATGTGGGATCAGCGTTGATAGGCAGTTTCGACCGGGAGCACTTAATGTTTTTAGAGGAAGAATAAAAGCCCTCTGAGAGAATGAAGTACTGATTATCTGAGTACAGATTAAAGTACTGACTTCAGTTCCACCATCTGTGAATCAGATAGTCTGTCTCTGCTTCTGCACATCTCTCTGGCCACAGCTTATCCACTCTCCCTGTCATTACCCCCAAGAAATCAGGGGTCTTCTGACTGCAAGACAGTCAGAGATCTGCCAGGGCCCAGTCCTCTCCTCCAGGACCAGAGCCAGCAGGCCTGCGTGTCTCAGGGTTAGAGGACCTCCACTGGGACAGACAGCCAGTCTCTCTGGAGCTCTTGGAGCCAGAATATCAACAGAGCTACCAGAGAAGACCAAGACTGATAGAGAGGGAGGAGGAGAGAAGAAAGGGGTCATGAGAGGAGAGCAGAAACTGTTGAGTCAGGCTCTCTCAGTGTCTCAGCCCTGTGAGACTCCAAATATAGAGCCGATTGGATTACAGCCATACAAAACAGTGATGAATGTATTGGACACTGGATATTCTCTTTGTATTGGGAACGATTTAAAATGGCCTCAGGGAAAACGAATGAGTGTGACCTCCATACACACACGGGCACACACAGGAGAAGTTAGATTGTAGGAACAGTAACTGCTGAACACTTGTATCCTTCCATCTGTGTTACAGGTCCAACCATCTGCTCTAAAGGCCTCTGCAGTGTTAGAGGTGAATTGTTAAATGCAGTGTTGATGTCAGGGTGGCTGTGTCTGGACTGTGCAAAGGTGTGTGTGTTTTTGGGAAAGGAGGGGGGGGGGTCACTGTATAACATGATGTTAACAAGGCCCACTGATGACACACACGCACACACACACACACAATCACAAAAAAACGTACACGTTTTCCTCTTTGTTTTGTCCAATTTTGGGCTTTAGCGATACCCATCAAGATCAGTTCGTGTTGGTACAGAAATGTTTGGGGTTTAGGTCAGATCGGCATCAGATTGGCCGACCCAATCTGCTCTGCTGCCTCTGTTTTGTTCACTACAAAAACTCAATCCAGATCCAGATCAGATCAGAGTGTCTGACCTCAGTTCTTCAAGGCTTTCGAAGCTTATCTGCTGGAGAGCAAATATGGAGTCAGATGTGAGAAAAAGAGAATGAACAGCAGCGACTATTTCCTGGATCATCGATGTGCACAGTGAAGGGGGACAGGTCAAACTTAAAACCATTAGCATTAAACTGTGGAATTTAAAATTCAAAAGTAAAGGCCACAGGTTACATTTCCCTGAATTTTATGAATCCAACATTTTTTGTTAATATCTTACATTTCCTCTGCCTTGAATTGCATTATTCCACAATTCTTCCATGATTCTTTTTGTGACTTTTTGTTTGAATGACAAATGAACCCTCACACTCCCATATATAAAAAAGATGCAATCTAGCAAAGTGCAGCTGTAGTTATTTGTTCATTCCTGCAGCCAAACACAAACTCATCATCCCAGTGGGAGCTCTCCCCTGGAAATCAAAAGGAGAGACTCATTATCACACCAAAGAGGAAAGCAGTGAATGCTGTTTAAAACTCTGTGCTGTCTCCACTCTCTTTCTGTTTTTATCAAATGAAATCAACCACAAAATGCTGAGCAGACACACTCTCAATCTCATTTTTTTGCTGTTGTTTTGTTTTGCTTTTTCAATGATGTAATGTAAAATGCATCAAGTTGGAATGTAATGTGTTGCTTTCCCGCATGAGTGGTTCGTTTTCATTTTGTTAAACACTGTTCTGACAGTTTAACATGTGAATAATGTGTCTGGAGTGTAATGAAGATGTGTGAGGGAAAGTGTTTTTTTGGTGAAATGATGAATGATAAATGATATGAATGAATGATGATGAATTTGATGGAATGGCTTGGCTGCTCTGTGGCAGGTGTGTGTGTGTGCATGTGCGTGTGTGCGCATGGTAATCTCAGCATGAACACAGAATGAAAACATAAAAGACAAAATAATTGTTATAATGCACTCAGAACAGGTGATCGTGCTTTCAGTGACAGAGCTATAGCATGTTGTGAGGATGTTTCTGAGTTCCAAGCTTGAATTATGGGACCACTCAATAAAAAAACAGTCAATACTGAGCCAGGAGGGAGAGAATGGTTGTGTCGTTTGCAAATTTTGTGATGTGATAGTTGGTATGAGCACTGCAGTCATTAGTGTACACGGGGGACTAACACAGCCCTGTAAGGACTCAGTGTTGGTGTAAAGGAGGTTAGACTACCCAGTGACTTGTGTGTTAAAAAGTCCATGATCCATAAGATCAACTGATGGTCCAGGTGGAAATCAGTGTGTCTGCCAGAGTATGAGGTTGCAGACAAACAGCAGCCTGGCTGATTCCTTTGGTCTCTCCAGATGTTTGTGTATCCTGCCCTGTAGAAACAACATACATCCTAACAAAAGACTGAAGCCCAGAAGTGCCCAGAGGAATCAGAAACAAGCAACACAGGCAGAGGGCATGATGTCTGCAGATACAAACAATGTCTCACGGCCAGTGACTGAGTAGGATAACAAACACCTCAATATTACTATGTTTTTTCCTTTTTAATTGTGCCACAAATTATTTATTAAAAATTACAAATATATGAATCCTCTGTGAATCTCATTAACAGATTCATATTCCACTGGAACTGATCATATAACCTGTGCGCTCTCCAGCAGACATGCCTCATTATATTATTATCAGAAATATGTTTAACTCAGTATCATTTGATACAGTCCACAGAGAATGTGAGGGCACATTTCAGATCCTGACATTGAATTTTTATGTCATAATGCAAGATGATCCAGAGAGTCCATGTATAATATATTTTCTGTACGTGGTTACTTTGTCTACAACAATAAGTCATGCATGAAAAATACTTTAATATGCAATTATAATATAGAATATAGAATCCTTTGATCTTATAGGCCAAGATCCAAAGATCTTTCTTTCTTTCTTTCTTTCTTTCTTTCTTTCTTTCTTTCTATCCCAGTAATAAAGGTGCAGTGTGACCTGGTGAATGTGTTTCCACTGTAAGGGGGCGGCTGGTTTTGTATTCAGTGTGTGTGTGCTGCAGTAATGACTGTCACAGCCCATCTCCCTCTAGAATAGGAAATACTAGCTGACACACAACTAGGGATTAATTTGACTGTGTGTGTGTGTGTCTTCTTTTCCTGCCAGTATTACTATTGAAATTACACAAGTCAGATACAGGAACTTAAATTTGAATCTGCACTCGACCTGTGTCTCTGTGTGTGTTTGTGTGTGTGTGTGTGTGTAATGACACTGCTGTACATGGCAGTGTTTTACAATCTGCCACAGTTTGTCATGTCACCGGTCACACTGACACTGTCAGGTGTTTCGCAAGACCATTCACCCATGTAGATCATGACTATTACACCGTCTAGCTGTTCCTTTCCCGATCACAGACACCGGGTCCGTATGAGTTAGCCAGCAGTCTTAGTTCGACATAACACTGTGTAATGGATCCAGCTCCTACGTGTTGCAGTGGACAGGCAGGGCCGTGTTGAAGGTTGAAAATCTCCACTCTCTCAAGGCGCTGTAGTTCCAGGGGGCCAACCTCATGCTGAGACTGCACCTCTGCACATTTGGAAGTGGAAACATTCACACATGCGTCATTCCTCCCCTGCTGGTGTGAGTGAAACAGAAGTGGCTGACAGGCATTCTGGACCATATGACAGCACAGCGGGAAGCAGAGATGACTCACCAGTTTGTGGTCACTGTAGTGGATGGTTCCTCCATACTGGGGAATGTCGTCACAGGTTGGCAGGGCGCTAGGCACGATGGACACTCGGGGACAGCCTCTCAAGGTTGAGCCTGACAGGGACAGACTGAAATGTGGCGTTGTCCCACTGGCGCATCGTTACTATCAAGGTGTAAGCCTCAATAGTCTCTGAATGTCAACGATTCCTATAGGGGGTTAGGAGGCAACAAGTGGTTATTTCTTCTACTGCCCCACAGTGCAAGATGTTTTTGTTCCTCTCAAGGCTTTTCTTAGGCCTTTTGACCTCACTGAGCTTTCCTTACATTGGTGTCAATAGGCTCAGAAAGTGAGATATTTGTGTGTCTAATTGTGTGCCAGCTGCTTGCTGACAAGAGCCTGATAAGGACATGAGTGGTGCCACACTCAAGCAAAACACGTCCCTCATGCTTAAGAACATTAGGAACTTGTGTACATAAAGGATAATCCAACTGGATGATTTCTTTCATCCTCCCCGTGGACAGGAGAGGGAGAAGAGGTTGCATGACTTGGGCCCATACCATGTAGAGGCTTACACAGCAGCTGTTTGTGTGCTTTGATGACAGAGTGCCTGAAAAGCCCTTGTCTAAACAAAGGATCACACACTGGCTTTGTGGCGGCACATCACAAGCCAGTGTGACCTCCCACAGCTCTTCCTGCACAGTCTACACGAAACCCAGTGGCACTTACAGCCTTGTTCAGTGGAGCATGGTTTGGGGATTTGTATGGATTTACGTCGGCCATGTCTGGGTCTTTTTCCACTTCTGTGTAAATACAGGACACAGGAGATTTGAGTGAGTGGCCTGTTGCGCCGAATTCCTAAGTTTTGTGACACAATTAAGACCAGCCATCAAGTTGGTTGGTGCTAGGAGATTCATATGTCAAACGTTCGTAGCACCTCCATCCCCTATTTGTGGAGTGTGTGGGAGAGTTGCAGGATATGTTTGGCTGACCTGTTGCACAGTAATTACAGTCAATCAGGCTTGTGATACAGCATGTCAGTGTCACCAGGAGGTGTAATAATTGGGATTTGCCCCGTAAGCCAAGAGAGCCCTGTTAGAGGGCGACGCCTGTGTCAAATAGAATGATAGTTCTATTATCTCAGGTGGAGCACTCTAATGAGTCAGCCTGCCTCTCCAAAGGTCATGAAAACTTTGTGGATTAGAAGTAGTGGGCTCTCGCTCTTATGGAAGTAGAGCCCATAGGGTGGAATAGGGTCAAAATTGTGTATTAAATTCAGTGTGCTTAGGCAACTAGATGAGCGGTTAAACCAGTAGAGCTCCATTAGAGGACTCCACATGTGATCATAGAAGTGGATTTCCCATACATAACTATTCCATTTAAGTGTGGAAATCAGATACAGCATAATAATACAATGGATAATAAATATGGGCACTAATAAGGGTAAAAATGCCAAATCTGAAGAATTCTAATGATAATTTTTTTATACAGTATCAGTAGTACCATCTGGTACTGCATTCACAAGTAACTGACCTAGCCCCGCTCTGCCAGGGGCACCAGTAGACTGACCATGCATATGGTCAGTCTACTGGTGCACGAGTGCATGTGAGAGTACACGCAGCAAAACAACAAAGATGGCGAGCAGTAGGCTACTCCTCCTGACCTACAACCTAATAATACACTCGTGGAATGAGCAAATTACAAAAGCCGCATGTGGAAGTATTTTTGGTTACTATTAAACACTAATATAAAGTAATATATGACCTTTCTGTTGGTCACATGACCTTTGACCTTCAGTACCCTGAACAGTTGAACTGATGAAAATCTTTCATGCATTGTTAGTCCTAGAGCATTTCATTATCAAACATGCAGGGCGCGGGTGTTGCACTCTCTGAGCACCCCTTCTAGTTAATTATGAAATACCAAATTTGTACCAAGTGGAGAAATGCTATGCCTGCACTGACAAGCTTTGTGTCTTTATTTCCTCTCCTGGCCTGTGGTTCAGCTACAGTAGGAAGTACAGTCTGTTTTCTCCCATCCACAGTGTGAAAGCAGCTTGCCATACGCTGCACCTGAAAAACATGCATGCTCATGACTAATATTGCCCATCAAGTATGATTGGAGAACTGTGTCTGACTTGATTTGCATAAACTATGTAGGATAACTCCTCATAATACACTTGTTTTGGACCAGATTGTGAAGCTGCTGTGCAGTGCTCCTGAACACGTTTACATCAGATCCACACCAGAGTTCAACTGAAGCTGACAGGCTGTACAACCAGTATCAGGGGCAACTCCATGGGCTAAGTTGATCATCCCACATGTTCCTGAGTGGAGTCTCACAGGAATCAGAGGTTTCAGCTCCCAGGGGAGAAAGGAGGGGAGAGGTTGGGTTGGATGGACAGGTAGAGACAAACAGATAAAGAGAGATGAACAGCCAGAAGTC
>OMLF01056454.1:0-14315 GCA_900302615.1 Holocentrus rufus | reverse complement strand
GCAGTGGAAGATGCACTAGAGGTGCCTTTATGTTGCTCATCAGGATCCATGAGGACTTCAAAAAAGTACTTAACTGTGACTTTATGGTGATCATCGACACTGAGGGTCTAAAGTCACCAGAGCTTGCACAACTGGATGATAGTCATGAGCATGACAATGAGCTTGCAACACTTGTCATAGGTCTGAGTGATATTACAATTATCAATATTGCAATGGAGAATTCAGCAGAAATGAGGGACATCCTACAAATTGTAGTCCATGCTTTTCTCAGGATGAAAGAGGTGGGCAAAAAGCCCAAATGTCAGTTTGTTCACCAGAATGTGTCAGATGTTTCAGCCCATGAGAAAAACTTAAGGGACAGGAAACTACTGTTTCAGCAGTTGAATGAGATGACCCAGGCAGCAGCGAAAATGGAAAGGAAAGAGGAGAACAAGAGCTTCACTGATGTGATGGAGTACAACCCAGACACTGGGAACTGGTACATTCCTGGACTTTGGAATGGGAACCCACCAATGGCTCCAGTTAATGCAGGATACAGTGAGGCTGTTTATGAGCTCAAGAAAAACATAATACACATTTTGGGAGATTGTGAGTCATCTGCTAATGACATCTCAGAGTTTATGGAGTGGACGACAAGCCTGTGGAATGCAGTAAAACATGAGAACTTCATCTTCAGCTTCAGAAATAGCTTGGTGGCTGACGCCTACATGAGGCTGTGCACAGAATTCAACAAATGGGAATGGGAATTCAAGAAACACATGTACACATGGGTTACACATGCAGAAACAAGAATTTCAAACTTTGGAACAATTGCTATGAAATCTGAGACATCTGACATGGTAGAATTTCTCGGTCAGTTGAAAGGTGAAGCTCGTTCAGAGTTGTCTAAATGGGAGACAACTCTCCTTCACAATGTGACACAGTACTTCAAGCAAACAGAGGGCCATGTCCATCTCGTGGAGGCATACAGAGAGGACTTCTCAAACAGTGCAAAAAGCCTTCGACGAGAAATGGAGAGCTCTGTACTCAATCAACTTGAAGCAGCAGCTGAAATCAGACAGGGGATGGCAAAGCTTGACAGAATCAAGGAGACCCATACAAACAAATTAGAACAGGAAGTGCTTGGATTGATTGAAGAATGCCGCAAGAAAAAAGCCCGAAGGACAGACAAAGAACTGGACAGAGAATTTGATAAGATGTGGGATAAAACGGTGAGTGAATTATCCTTTTCTGGATTAAAGACAACTGACATCTATGATAAGGTGTATCACCAACTGAGGATAAATGTAACACGCAAGGGGAGTCATGCCAGTGAATTAGTGAGTCAAAAAGGACTGTGGGATTGTGGAATAGAGCCCTTCAAATATTCAGTTGAGGGATTCTATAGCAAATTCAAACATGGATTCAGTAGGTTTTTCAACATTGAAGATCATGTAATGGTTGTGCAAAGAATGGCTGACAGCATCATAGTTGCTTGCACACGGTTGATAACTGAGAAAGTACAAATGAAAATCAATTACCATGACAATTACGTCCTGGAAATCCTACACATGATTGATGAGAGACTGTTAAACAATCAAGAGACAAAGACAGATATTGAGTTTGAAGTTTCTCTGAAACAGCACATCTGTGGAAATGCAGCCAGAGCGTTTCAGAAAATGCATGAAGATTTCATTCAAGTGAATGACCCTTTCAGATGTCTCAATCAAAACAAGGAAAAGTATTGCACTGATTTTAAAGATCTGTTCCATGAACGAGACCAGTGCCAGAAGAAAGCAGAAGAATTCACCAACCGCTGTTTGAAGCCTGCAGTGGAAGCTTATGTCAACAATTACATGGGCCAAGATATTGTTGATGAAATGCTGACAAGCAAAAATTCACTGCAGTTTAGCACAAGAACTTTTTTCCAGTACTCGATTTTGATGGATTTGCTTTCAAAGGACAAGTTTGAGAACTATTTGAGCTACATTTGCTCATATGAAGATTATGTAAAGAACTGGATTGTTGACCAAATCATGGAGCGTTTCTCAAAGGGGTCAACAAAGTTTGAGTTGGAGGATCGACATCTTAAAGCAAGCATCAGTCACATAAAAAAGGCCATTACAAAGGCCCAAATGGAAAAGAATAGTGACTTGACAAAATTTGTTGAAGGAATCTTCAAGGAACTTGGTGATGAATTTGTCATTTCACAGGACGCTCTTGGAGCTTTCATGATCCTAAACAATGCAAAGCAGGAACAGTTTGCTCATTGGCTCACGACATGTTTGGAAGACATGGGACAGGCTCTTAGGGAGAAATTTAAAAGAACAGACATTCAGATGACACTAGAACAACTTCGTGTCAAGCCCCAGAATGAACTTTTCACAAAGGTGATTGGATGTGGTAAACAGTGTCCATTCTGCAAAGTACCTTGTGAGGCAGGAGGTAAAGCCCACAGTGAACACTGGGCTTCAGTACATCGGTCCCAGGGTTTTGGTCGATTCAAGTTTGAAGACTCAAAAAAACTTGACACTGACATATGTTCTTCCCTTGTGATTAGTGAGTCAACGTTTCGCTGCTTTGCCACAGGTTTTCAGTGGCACCCTTATAAGAATTACAAAAGAATTTTCCCAGACTGGAAAATACCTCCAGATGGAAGCCTTGAAGCATCAAACTACTGGAAATATGTGATGACAAGGTTCAACAAAGAGTTTGCCAAAGAATATGATGCAAACCCTGCTGATATTCCTCTAGCCTGGAAATTAATTATGAGGGGGCACGCAGAAAAAAGTCTCAAAGAGTCATTTGCCATCAAGGTAGAACCTTAACATGACCTAAGATTACATCTTCCCTTGTGTTGATTGTGCTGGGGTGCAGAACCTCTACTACATCTTTTGACATTTTCTATATGACAGACAACACTTATGATCAGGCAGAGGATAGTGTGAAAACAGAATCCACAAGAACAGGGACATCACTATAAAGTCACTGCATATAGTTATTTTATTTTAAGCTTTTTGAATGTCACTTGCACCGTTTTTAAAATCTTTATGTTATGTATTAACTGTGATTTAGTTTTTTTTGTGTTACTTTATTGAATAGTTTTTCATACTTAAACTCAGTGAGCATGACAGGAAAACAAACGTTCTTTACAGTTTTCACTATTTTGAGTTTGCATTCACGTTTTTGTTGCTTTGATGAAGGAAATATATTACACTGTTGTTTGATGTAACAAGTAAATAAAAGCAATGTCTGTTATGTGCACATTTCCAAAGTGACGGAATACTTAAGTTGAAATTGTTGCTGTCACTATGATCTCAGAATTTTTTCTGATCAAAAGTAGGTTTGAGAAGTTTATTTTTCATTGAATTTTTTTGTGCCTACTACAGTATCTACAGTTTTGAAAAATTACAGTGAAATTCATGCAGTCTTCACGTTATATATTTTTGTTAAACTTTATGTTAATTTGTTCAGTACTCATTACATTGAGAGCAAAGGTGTCTGAGGTAGTCTGTGTTTTCCATAGTAGAATGCTAAAGTCATTATTATCATTAATCATTATCATGTAATTTAGTGTAATCACAGTTCTTGTTCTATTCAAAAGCAGGTTTCAGAATCTATAAATGTTTTTTTTTGTTTTGTTTCAGTGAAAATTTTTGAGCCAAATATGTACAATTCTAAAAATATGAAATAAACCTTTGACCACTTACATGTGCTATGTTTGCCATATATATGACTTGTACTATTAATTTGTTCAGCAATCATTACACTGAGAATACAGTAAATAAAAGGACAAAGCCATCAGACTGAGCACGAGTTTCTTCAATATTTCTTCAAGATCAGAATCACAGGGTACAGTGTGTAACAACTTTAAAAGTAAACAGCAATATCATCACCTTATTTACATTTTAAAGTTATTTTTTATTTTAAATTCCATTATTCAACAAACATAGACACAGACACAAACATATTTCACTTGAACCTCAAAACTTATTTCAAAGTAAATGCTTTCAGGAAGAGAAAACACTTATAGTGCGCTTGACTTAAGGTGTGTAGAACAGCCCAGAGCCAGCAGTGACACCATCACCTTTAAGGCAACTTGAACCAAGCAGGTGGTTGGCCTGTATTTTTGAAACTGTAAATCCATTGGGAGTTTAACCACTGTGGCGTTATGTAGCTATAGTGTGTCATGTGATGTGGGAGCTGGGGTGGAGATGGATCTCTGCTACGGTGACTGCTTTTCCTGGTGAGGAATCGTGATGCTACAGGATGCCCACGCAGTGATGGGCAACTTTGGACCAAGATGGACTAAAGAAATCAAGAGGAGGAACTTTCTAATCACATGAACAAGAGCCTGTGGTACATGAAGATAATTTATCCAGTGCTGGAGCTCCAACTCAAACAGAGCTGGGGGCCACTTATGCAAACTGCACCTGTTGTCTTCTGTTGTCACAAAGTAAGTGTTTCATTCATTCACTCAAAAAAGAAAAGAAAAAAAAAAAAGAAAATTAATATTTACAAATATTTTGTTTCTTACACTTAAAATTCACAGTTTTGATCTTCTGGGTGTTGAGTGTCTGTCTCTCTCCTGCCACCTAGTGTGGTTTCCCTTCACAGATCCAGTTTCCCCAGAGTGGGCAGGCTACAGTGAATCTGTCACTGTGGCGCCCTCTAGTGTTAGCTTATAAAATAGACAAGGAAGAGAGGAGACCAGACTGAATTTCTTTTGTTTCTCCCGAAAGTTCTCATGTCACTTCCATGTGATCAATGCATCCTTTATCCTATAATACACAACAGTTTGATACCATCCCTGAAAACTACAGATTTGAGTCCACTCCACAGTTACTCTGAATATAACTTCGGTCGCAACTTCTAATTCTGAACTAATTCTAACTTCTAAATCTTTCCCCTGAAAAACATTTTGATAACTGCTAATTGAAAGTTGCATCATATTCTACTATTACAACATGTGCAAATTCATTGTGGTGGTGCAACACTGTGATGAAGTTTGGTTCAAATCAATACACTACTCCATGATGCACAGTGAGTCTTGCTTTACTGTGTGTTGTTGTTTTGGTTTAATCAGCAAGAGTAGGGAAAGGCAGAGGTGGCATCAAACAGGCTGATCTACACTACAAGAGTCACATCACTGGAGTCCATGAAACACATATATATGATAATACAGTGTGTCTTGTAGCCCATAGCCCATGTCTTAGGAGATAGAAATGGTTAAGGCTTGATTTATATAAATATAAGATGCTTACTTAACAGCAGAAACCAGATCAGATAAATATATTGGTCCAACATGCTCACCCTGATGTTTGGTATTATCTGAATCCTGGCTAATGAATAAACCACTCTCTGCCTTGCCTTGTGAGTGGCACCCCAGCCCCTGAGACCCGCATCTGAGGCACTACTTTACTGGAAGCAATGGGCTCTATTAGCACTCCCTGTGAGAGAAACTGGGGCTCCCTCTAGTGGTGCAGTGCTGCAGCACAAGCCATAGTCACTCTGACATCATGATGAGCACGGTTCAGCCTCAGTCTGCGTCATGCCACCCACATTTGAAATTCCCTCTCGCAATCTGTCAAGCAGGATTACCGCGAGTGAATACACCATCAAGCCGAACAGTCGCAGGTACAGTCTGAATGCCTCCTTACACACAACAGCGCCGCAAATGAATAGAACTGGGTATCCTTCAAAAAATGTATCGGTAGCAATACCGATACTTTGAAATTATTTTGTTGTATGACCTCTAAAATTCACACAGGAGTTCCTCAGAAATTTTAAAACTTAAAGAAAAGTCCTCAGGCCAACTTTTCCAACATATTACCAATAAATAAAAAGAAGAAAAACTAACAAATTTGAGTAAAATAAAACAAAACATAAAAAATGTAAATGTGTACAAATCTATTTCAGCATAAAATTAGCGGAATATGTGTAAGGCTGACTGGTGTGCATGTAGTCCAACAGTTCTTCAAAAAGATAAGCATGTCAGCTTTGTCAGGTAAGTATCGGTGTTCCTCCTCCCCCACACCAGGCCAACAGACTCACTGTGGTTATGGTAGAAGGTCTGGATCTCTTTCTGAACCCTTCCTGGTCTGACAGTGCTCTCTCTGCTCTCTGATGTTCACATATGAGAGTTTCAGTTCACCACCGAGCTCTTTAATTTACTCAATCCAAGATGATCTAACCCCAGACAAATATGCTACTGTGTTATGAATTTTACAAATTTATACCTTGAATTCAATGAAAAATGATATACAATATTGGTTAACCAGGAAAGATCATTTTCTCCCCTTTGGCTATCTTTCTGAAACAACAGGGACCATGTGGAAGAAAACAGCTGCTGCCACGATCTCAGCATCATTCACTGTAAGCGTCTCTCCATGTGAAATAAGTGACTTCCAAATTGTTCATCAATTCAAATATGTGGCATTTGCACCTGATATTCAAAAACATTTTGTACTACAACTTGCTGATAATGGCAAGCACAATGATGAGTTTATTTAGCAAGAATGTTTGCCGTAGTCCAAACCTCAAAGAGAAATTTAAGTTGTATTTGCAAGACTCAGCGATCAGGCTTTATACCACAAATGTGAGACCACTTCATGTTCATCTCGGCAGGTCTCTTGCAACACGGAGGTGGTTCTTCCTGCCAATGATGCCTCAGGAAGCCATTTGTATAAAAAAACAAAAAAAACCCTCCTCTGTGGTCAGTGTCAGCAAAACAACATGACGCAGAAGAGATCCATTAAGCACACACTAACACCCACCCACTCACACACACACACACACACACACAAATGGTCTCTCAAATCTGCTCGCACCCTACCAAAACCACACATTTAACCCACTCTGCTCTTGCTACATATACTGCAGCTTTTAAATATCATGTTAGCTTAAATGTATGGCACACATCAAAATGACACTGAAAAAAGCAAAATTTTGTGGAATAATCAACACCACCGTCTGATCTGAGAAACATTTAGGGACAAATTGGTCTTTGAAGAGAAGAAAAAGGTTAATATGTGAATGTCCGACCTGTACGATGTTTCAGTCCATTTGCTCTGAAAATCTGGGTTAGCTCAACTCACCACAGGCCTATTTCGATATGCGTCCATTTCTTGGAAGAGGAAAAAAAAAAAAAAAAAAAAAAAATCCTATCAAGACTCAAATGTCTTTGCAGCTAAATGTTTGTGACAAATCATGTAGTTGTGAAAGTGACTATCTGTAGGATGGGAGATTTACATTTCACATGTTACATATGCATACCACATATTCATGCATTTATTTCCTGCTGAGTCCAAAACGGATGTAATAAGAAAAAAAAAAAAAAAAGTGTCAGCACTTCTTGTCCCCTGTACCACCCCACACATAACCCCATTTTAGAAGTGCTGTTTGTCTCTTTTTCTCACAACTTGGTAATTCCTGCGAAGCTTAACACCTCTGAGAGGATGGACTTGCATGTGGTGATACTTATTCTCTGGGGAGCATGTAAGTTGAACCTTTAGCACTAAACAAGCCACACTGCAGCCATTATGCAAAGACTAAAACTTCAATGTGACCTTCATTTTTTTTCTTTTTGCTCATAGTTCATGCGGCAGCCCGGTCCTCAGCAGTGAGACAGGACAGTGGAGTTGTATCAGTCAGCGTCGGGGACAACGTGACTCTACATTGCTTCTACCAAAGCGATGTGGCGGTGCACTTCTCCTGGTACCGGCAGACCTTTGGAAACACGCCTGAGATCCTGTCCACCATCTACAAGTACGAGCGAACGCCCTCGCTGTTCCAGTGGTTGAAAAACAACCCCCGCTTCTCTGTGCAAAAAGATCAGGGCATAAATCATTTACACATCTCCAACATCCAGTGGTCTGATTCAGCCACATACTTCTGTGGCAGCTCACACTCCAATGTGGTGGAATTTGGAGAGGGCGTCTTTCTCAGTGTCAAAGGTAACCTTCATGTCTGTTAGATCAAACTGGTGACATTTACATTCCACACAGTCTAATCACAGAGGTGATTAGCATTGTTAATTTATAAAAACTGTGTAAAAATAACATCATGCCAATTTTTATGTAAGTCAATACCATCAGAGTTAATTTAACACTTTTATATAGTTCCAAACGCTGGTCTTAGAATACAAGCTCAGTGAGAAGACAAACACTTGTCTTCTCCAAAACATTTTGCAGTGGCAAATTGGCTGTTTCACAGTAAGATTAAAACTTTGAGTCTCTAGATTGATTAAAATACAATTGATATCAGTGGCAGTAGCATGAATCTTATTTGGCACATAAAGGACAATGTGACCAATGTCAAGAATTAGAGGGGACAAGCAGATTCTTATGTGAAGTATATTTGGTTCCTGCTTTGGCACAAGTTATCAAACCATTTTCTTTGTTGTAGGACCCAGCCACAAAAAGATCCTCCAGCAGCCCATGTCTGAGTCTGTCCAGCCAGGAGACTCTGTGACTTTCAGCTGTACGGTAGAAACTGAGACTTGTGATGGGGAACACAGCGTCCACTGGTTCAGACATGGATCTCAACCAGGAATCCTTCACGCCCATCTCGATCAGTGCACGGAGGGCTCTGAACTTGGGTCCCCTTCACAGAGCTGTGTCTACCATTTGCAGAGGAGCAACCTGAGCTCCTCTGATGCCGGGACATACTATTGTGCTGTAGCTTTGTGTGGGGAGATCCTGTTTGGCAATGGAACCAAGCTGGATATCATAGATGATGTTGAAGACCTAACAGCGCAGATAAGAATCTTAGTCTGTCTGTCCATCACCAGGAGCGGGATTCTATTGTTCTGTCTAACCATTTGTCTCTTGGCCTACATCACTAAGAGTAAATAAAGTACATAAGCTTCAATTCTTTTTTTTTATTATTATGGCAGAAATAAAACATAAACATACAGAAGTTATCATTATGATGATGTAACATAGACTTACAAAACTGTCTTGTTTGGTTACATTATTATGAACTGTACTTTGACTGACTTTCACAAAGAAACTGCGATGTTTGTGTCCATATATATATTTCAATAAATATGATGCTTAATAGAGGAAACAATGCAAAGATTTTTTTATTTTTATTTTTTTGAGATACAGTCAAAACATACAACCTAGTTGAAAGCATCTTGGGGGATTGGCATCTTCAGTAGATTTATGACCAAAAAAAAAGTTGAAAAAAATTAAAAAAGTTAAAAATTCCAACATAAATAATAAAAATAGTTAACCTACTGGTTGTCATTATTGTCATTATTATGAAGTTTTCAGTAAATCTGCACTTGGTAAGGTTATTATATAAAAATAGACCCGTCTTGTAAAGCTAAACCACAAAGTGGAACTCCAACAAAGCAGTCCCCCCCACCGCACCCCGGAGATGCCACAGATTTGGAGTGAACTTAGATTTAGATTGAAACTCAAACTATTTCCTGAACAGCAGCGAGTGAAGCTCCTCGTTCTTACTGAGAGCTACAAACGTGCCTAATGCAGCTTTCATTATAGGAAGAAAAAAGATTCACGTGGCAATAAACATGATGAGGAGGAATTTGGTCATCAACCTTATTTATGCAAGACAGTCCACAAGAAATATGCATTTAATATTCGTTCATCCTCATTGTGTCCTTCTGCCCACGACTAAACCTCTCAGTACTACTGACGGCACCTGACCTCAGAATAAAGTACAGCGTCTCTACTGTGTTTCATTGTCACAGTTTTGGAGGAGGAGCTTCTGGCAGCTGAACTCACTGCTGCGTAGTGAACCTCATCACCAGTCTGAGAAAGACAAAAAGAAGAAAAGTATTACAGACTGACAGTTCTGACAGTTTGAAGCAGAAAGATGGAGGGTAAAACAGAGAGAAAGATAAGAGAGCAAAGATTCATAAGAGCAATGGGCATAAATCAGTTGTTGGTATAGAAATAAAAAAATGTCTTACCTGGTTACCTTGAGGTGATCTACCAGTTTCCTCTGAAGACAGAGTAAAATAATCACTGTAAATATTATTTGATACAGAATACTGTATGTCACACTGCTTCTGAAGTAAGGATTTTAATGCATAGTGTGCAATACCTGTGCGATCTTTGCTCTGACGCTTGCAAAGTGCCCATACAAGTGCAATCGTCAAAATCCCCAGAACAAAGTTAGACAAAGCCAGTGCAATGACAGTTGGACTGATATCAACTGATGTGGTCAAGGTGGAGTTTCCTTAACACCAAGGAGAACAAGCAAACAGTGTTTTATAGTAAGTTTCAATATAAAAAGATGCAAAATCCTCAAGTGGAAAGAAAGAAAGAAAGAAAGAAAACCTGATTTTACTCTCCCAGAAAGATAGCAGAAATAATAAACAGGGATACACAAGAAAATATTCTGTTAGTTTAACCCTGATTGTAAAACTCATCAGTTTATATCAGTTCACATCATCAGAGTCAATTTAATATTTCTGTTTTTATTTCTTTGTTTTTAAGTTGTTAGTTATCCTCTTCTTCCCTACGGGTCCCTTTGGGGGGTTCGTCATTATTGCACGGCCGAGCTTTGTTCAAACCCACAGAACTTTATTTTAAATTGTAGTAGTGGTGTAGTGGACATCCCAAGCTTTCTAAAGATACCAAAGATAAAATGATGCGCAAGACATGTAGATATTTTCCATTTGATGTAATGCTGCAGCAATAAAACAATGGCATCTTAGCTTTGAATATTTCACTCAGTATCAGTGTGATGTAGCTTCAGTGAAGCTGCAACCAGCAGATACACAATATGGATGTGATATTGTTCTATAGTATGGGGAAAAAAGTTTTTTTTTTTTTTTACTAACTTTGAAGTAGTTAAGGAGAAATCTAAGGGAAAATTCAAGGTTCAAGTGGTAGAATAAACTCTATTGCTGGGGAGCGCTCCGTTAGATCACGGTGTATAGCGCACACCACGTATTATGACCACGACGGCTCGGGTTTGACTCCAACCCGTGCTCTCTCTCTCTCCGCCGTCTTTCCTATCTCCATTGTCACTGTCGGATAAAGCAAAAATGCCAAAAAAAATAATCTTAAAAAAAAAAAAAAAAAATCAACTGCTGAGGACTGCAGATCATCTCTATGCTTTCAACTTTTTAAACTCCAGTTTTCCCTGAAATTTTCCCTTAAGTAGTTTCAAAATGAGATTTTTTTCCCCATGTTGCACAACAACATCACATATTTAAAACCAAATGCTATTGTTTTGTGGCTGCACCATTACATCATCATACACATTTCCCTGTAAGTGAGCAGGATATATTTTGTGTCTTTGGAAACATCACTTGGATCTCCACAAGAATTTCAAATAAAGTTCTGTGGATTTTAACAAAGCATGACCAACCTGCTGGCCAACAGGGCTGAAGAAGTTAGTGATCAAATCATGGATTCCAGGTGATTTTATCTTATCAAAATCATGATATAGAATCTTGGAATGAAACCCTTCACTTGCTTTTATATCATCTTACCTTTAATATTAAGCCTGGTCCCATTTCCAAACAGTATCTCCCCACATGAAGCCACAACACAGTAGTAGGTTCCAGCATCAGCAGAGCTCAGGTTCTTCTTGGGAAGGTTGGAGACACAGCTAGTTCTTTGAGAGCCAGTCTCAGTCCTCTCACAGCTGTCATTCTTATCTCCAGAGTCGTAAATGATTTCTCCATCAGGATTTTCTGAGTATTTCAGCCAGAAGACACTCGTGTCTTCCCAGCCACAGTCATCAGTGTGAACAGAACAGTTGAGAGTGACAGAGTCTCCAGGTTGGACTGACTTAGACTCTGGCTGCTCAACAATGGAGTCACTGGTCATCTTTGTGTCTTGAGAGAGAAAACAAATTGTTAAAACTGATACCATGTTCATATTCATGTTAATTCACCATGGCATGACTGTCATAATGGTCACCTGAGCAGGAAAAATACCTTTCAGCTGCAAAAAGGTTCCTGATCCAAATTCAATGAAGTCTGCATATACAACTCCACAGTAGTATGTGCCGATGTCCCCCCGTGTTGTAGAAGATATGTACAAATTATTTTGGACACCATCAAAACTGGCTGAATAACGGCGATTGAATTGGTTAAACTGACCGCCAAATTGAATCTTTTCCTTTTTGTCAGTTCTTGCCACAAGCTGTAGTTTCCTCCTAATCGTTGATTTGTACCATACTCTACTTTTGATAACACTGTTTATCCGACATTCAATAGTAACGGGGTCTCCGAGCTTCTCAGTTTGTAAAGAAACAGGTTGAGAGATGTCACTGAACTGTGCCACACCTGAAACAAACAGAACAACAGGAAACCTAAATCATAGAATCACATTTGTATATCTAGACTCTCATCAAAACGTCTCAGGAGTGGAAAGTTGTCACTTACACAGATTAAAGAGGAGGAAAACAGTTGGAAAGTACACCATCATCCTCCCTGCCTCAAACTCCATCATCTGTCCTGTTTCTTCTCCACAGCAGTTCTGACTTACTGAGGCGACAGCAGACTTTACAGGTTTATTGCCCACCACATGTCAGATCTGTCAAACATCTGATTGGTTCATCATATTCATCTTGCTGAGAACCTGATTGGCTGCTGGCAGAGCTGAAAATCATCATGTTTCTGAGAGGCATCAAAAACACAGCATAATTTAATGTTATGTTTTTATACATTACAATATTCATCTATTACTTGTTATAGTAACGTCAGAGGTGAAAGCAACACACACATACTGTAGACACTAGTCAACAGGCTGTAACTCAAAATGAGACTAGAATTGTCCATTAAGTACAATTTTGAGTTACCAAACACTTATCTTGTTTTATCCTATTTCCATTTTGTGAGAATCCAATACATTTCAGAGGGAAATAATATTATTTTTACCTCACTTTTTTCCAATGACTAGAGGTATTAGTATGGAAAACAAGGTTTTACATGCAAAACAGATGATAAGCTCATGAAGTATTTTGCCTTGTTCTGACTTATACTTGACAGTAAAGGGAGTAGTTACACTTAGCGCCACCTACAATATTAACAATATTTCTCAAAAGGTTGAGCATGTGCATATGATTTTCATTTGTCTCTAAAGTCATATGAGAGCACACTATGGTTGTGTTACGACTAGTTGTAGGCCTATGTGTAGGCTAGCTAAAAATGTTTGGTTTGTTTCCTATGAGCCTGACATGATGTGAACTGTAAACATTTCTAACCTCAAGTGTAAGCCTGACCTGTGTTGTGGTATAGTCTCTAACTGTGATAAATGAAATACTCGTGCAGTTTACAACTCATGTCCTCTTGAGTCTGCATACTGAAGTGGAAGGGAGTAGCCACAACATGGTGCTAAAACACCATAGAGTAGTGAAATGCTGTTCACATCTTTTCAAACTCACTTTTAAACTGTTTCTAGAGATATGTGGTTTGTGGACTTCTGGATTATAAATTTAAATCTTTTCAATCTAACAATAAATACTGTTCTTTTGATCTGTTTCAAAGGGATTATTTTTACCTCAATGTTTTTTTTTCTTTTAATAGCTATGCTATCGAAAGACTACAAATCCCTACTTTTAAATTCTGGGTGCTTTATAAATTCTGTGTGCCAAAAGAAAAAACTTTGGCTAAGAGACTCAGATGTTAAGGAGAGCTCTGCCACAAGCCTTCCTCCCTAACCCCTGTACCCCTCAAGAAATACATGTAATACATGTAACATGATACATGTAACCTTTAACCTTTAATTCAAAAGTATTTACATTATGATGTTAAACTAAAGCTAAGCTTGTAAAATAGTGTAAAAAATGTCAATAAAAGTGTTTGTTATGAAAAAAATCTGTTGTCATTGTGTTTTCATTTGTGTATGAGCACTGATCAATATTAACGTGCATAAGTAAGTAAAATAAAATCAAATAAAATACAAGGGATTGAGAGAGTAGAGGACATGTTTATGGACTTGTGGGTGTTATGAATAAATTAAAGGTCTAGGTCCTGTGAGTCCTGCAACAGATCTTGGGGGCGTGTGTAGTTGTCTTTGTTTTTTTGTGGCTCTTTTTTTTTTTTTTTTCTTTCTCTTTTCTGTTTTTTGGCTAAGCTGTATGCAGGCACATGCACATGTTCAAAGGTGTGATCATGATGCAGGCTTTGCAGGCAGTACAATTTGTCTCGTAGCTCAGAGAGCTCTCAGCTTTCGACTGCCAACCACCAGGAAGCTAAAAAAAATCTTACATCTGAGTTTGTGGTGTGCAATGAGCATGTCCACAACAGCCTGCGGTCTAACAGGCAACACAAAGGACTGGATGCAACTGTTCTTTGTGTCATTAAAGTAAGAGAGACTGATGGGTGTGGCCTCTTTCTGTCAGTG
>OMLF01056452.1:0-14666 GCA_900302615.1 Holocentrus rufus | reverse complement strand
GGAAGGGGGGGGGGGGGGATGAAATGCAGCAAAGGGTATTTTCTGAATGTGTTTTGCAACTTGTTTCACATATTCTTTCATTGGATGGTGGTTCTCAGCTGTTCTAGTTTACCCCTTTTTCATAACCGACAAGCAATATTATCAAACATGAAAAAATCACATTTTTAGGTCATGCAAAACTCTGTTTTTTTCTTTTTGTTGACCAGGTTCTGTTTAGCAGCTGTGTGCTATGGGATCTGCAGAGGCGACTCTTTGCCTCAACAAAAACTACATACAAAGGACTACATACCAAACTGCCTCTATAAGAAGGTATTACTTTCTGTTCTATTATGGTTAGTACTATTATGCTACCACCTTTTGTACTTGTTGGGTGGTGACATCACCGTCCACCAAAGACCAGGCACCATACTTTTCACCATTACAGGTCAGGCTTCACAGAGGTTTGGGTTTGGGGTTTAGCTCCTCTTTTAAAACTAAATGCATGTAACTGTGTCTACATGTGCAGCTTCTGTACCTCATCCCAAGACTGTTGCCTGAAGCTAGAAAGACTCTCCTCATTGATAAGGCTCCAGAAGGAGAATTCCATGAGGAGAGTAACTGTGGACTATGGAGTAACACCACCGACACCAATACCACCTGGAAGAAGTCTGCCTGGCATCTGTGGAGGCACACAGCTTTCCGTCAGCTTGTACAAATCCCACAGTATCAGGTAAAAGAGAATCTATCTATCAATCTATCTTTGATATTCTGACACAAATCTATAGTGCTGGGCTTGTCAGGATATTAAGTGTTGGCCATGGTAGGCATTGGTCAACACTACACAGTGTCAATACTATTATTTTGAAGTGAAAGGATAATTTAGGTGATTTTCACCCAAACTCTATCATGCTGTTGTGTTGGATATATGTGAAAAAAAAACACATATAACCTATAAATTCTTTTATGTGTCAAGTTGTTTTTCTCAGAATGGCTGGCTACTGAGCTCAAAGTACGGAGAGATAAAGATGCCCTGCCTGACTCGGATAGGTAAGGAAGAATTACACACACTGCATATTTGTTAAGTTATTCCATCGCTAAGTGTGTGTGTGTGTGTGTGTGTGTGTGTGTGTGTGTGTGTGTGGTAGGCAGGAGTACCAGCAGTGGGCCTGCCTGGTGTTCTACCTGTCTTGTCCTGTGGAGCAGGGAGGCTGTGGAGGAGACATGAAGAGCCTCTGCTCTCATATCCTCAGTGCTATCATGGACCAGCAGTCAGGGTTGGTGTAATTCTTTTCCTTGAAAATGCACATGCACATGCACATGCAACTTGAATAGTGAGTCAACACCTATAGAAAACATCTGCTGCACTGCCCTCTTTTGCCACATCTCTAGTTGGGTGTGGCCAGAGGTGCAACAAATGTTTCAACCCCTAGAGGGCAGCATAGCACAGGTTTTCTGCCTAATGTGATTTAGTGTTGAGTTACTCTTTAACACTGTGTTGTCAACACACAGACACACAGTTCCAAACACAATAAACTGCATTTGGTACTTGTTTATTTTGTAGTTCAACTGTGTTGAACAGGTGTAATTGCTAGTAAGGCTGTGTGAGAGAACTGACACCACCAAATAGAGTGCCAAAATATCTTCTTAAAGGAATACTCCAATGTTTTGGGCAAAATACACGTTTTTCCAACTTACTCAAAATGAGATGTTCAATACCATTTTCACCTCTGTACATCCTCTGCTTCAGTTCTGATGGGTAGATTTCATGTTAACTTATACTTGAAGCCTATGGGAGTCATTAGCCTAGCTCTGTCAAAGTGATCAAATAAACCTTACAACAACTCCAAAGTTGTATTATTTACACATTGTATTGTGTATTTGAAATACACGTCTTGGAATTTAAAAAAGAAGAAAAAAACAGTTTCTTTTGAAGAAGTTAGATGGTAGTAACTATAACCGCTGAACATATGTGTTCGTTGGTTGTAGTTTCTACTATCTAACTTCTCCTAAAATTACTCTTGTTTAAAAAAAAAAAAAAAAATTCCAAGACATGTATTTCATTACTGTGTGACGCACAATACAATAAATAAGACAGCTTTGTTGCTGTAAGGTTTATTTTTTCACTTAAACACAAGTAAAATCACTAGTGTTAGAATCTACCTGAGTAAAAGTAAAAAGCAGCTCATTTAAGGTATACTCAGGGTAAACGTTACTGAGTTGATATTGCTACTGCTAGCAAGGCTAGCAAATGTGCTAAATGACAATCAGGAAAACTGAAGTCAATAATACTGTAGCTGGACGGATGTTAACTAAGCTTTTGGTAACTGGAGCTGCAATAACTGAAATTGCAAAAAATGAGGACTGTTAAGACTCAGCTGACAAGCCATGGAATAAAGAAGTAGTTTACCAGTGAGTCTGACCTTTAAGTGCTTATTAAGTACTTATGAACAGCCTTTTGTAATCTGTAAAATGTGATTTCAAGTGTCATGACGTGTAATAATTCTGTCAAAACATAATTAAATGAACGCAAAATGTTTGACTTAAGGAAATGCACACAAAAAATACTCTCGTACAGTCATTGGAGTTGATGTAATTTCAATCAGGAGAGACACGGTGAAGAAGTACGGATAATTATTTATTACACAGATGTGACAAGTTAATAGAATGGAATTCAGTCTTTGGCGCTTAGATTCGACAGGGAGATTTTTTCAATAGAGCGGCATCGCTCTGAGCGGCAGCAAGATAAATCCCCCCATGGAGTCCAGACACTGGTGGTGGTGGAGGTTGATGAGGATGGTGAGGCTGATGAACTTCAACTTCATATTTATTTAGAGCCCAAAATTACTGATCAGTCTCAAAGGGCTTTAAAGGTCCACAGATTACAAGAAACAATATATGACGACACCCCCTGACTTAAACCCTCATATCGGGCAAGAAAAAACTCCTCAAAAAAACCCCAATGTAGTGGAAAAAAGGGAAGAAATCTTGGAAAGGACCACGGAGAGAGGCGGCCCCTTCCAGGCCAGCCAGGAGTGCAACGGGTGCCGACCAAGTGGGCGATTATACAAAAGATCAAAAACAGCAAAAGGAGCAGCAGCAAGCCTCGACGGACGGAGTCAGGGACGATGAACAGTCTCGAGGCCGCAGCAGCAACCAGGATGAGGGGGTGGAAGTGGGATGGAGGTGGAGGAGATGGGTGATCTGCGAAGATGAGGTGGCGCTGGGGAGGAGGAGGGGCGCGCATTACCAGCAGCATGAAGCACTAGAGCCACAAAGAGAAACGTAGTTTTAAAAAGACAGCAGCAAGCTGATAACAGTGAAGGTGTGTCGCCCTGCTATTGGATAGATGTGAACAGCTGATGAACAGCTAACCGAGCCCAATTGACAGCCCGCGAAATGACAGGAGAAATACTAGAGAGCATGCGTGAGAGCTGTGACGAGAAGATAATTGGAGAGATAAAGATGCAGCATGAAAAGATAGTCTAGACTGAACTTCTGCTACAGCTCCATTTGTCATGTCCACCCTTTATGCTAATTTTTACAAATAGTCATAATTTCATAATTCTGTATATTTTCTGTTAACAGTGGCCAAAGCCTGGAAAAGCTGGATCATAGAGCGTCAGAAACAGGCACCTGTCTTCCAGACATTCTTTCCAGATTACAGGTGTGGGGGTGTGTGGGTGTGGGTGGGTGAGTGGGTGTGTGTGTTTTTTTTATTTATTCATTTATTTTATTTTATTTTTTCGCGGCACGAAAATGGTCAACTTTAAAGATCTTTAATGCACAAAATATTATCTATGAGCAACTTTATTGCAAATATTCATTGTGAAATTGGCCCTCAAAACCTAATCGTTGAATCCGTGTGTTACATGTTATGTCTTTTGTGTCCTTTGGAACTCATTTGGCCATTTTTGTGACATGGTGTGCCCTTTCTCAAACGAGTGTGTGTTCAATTCAGTGGGCGAAAGTGAAAACACCACATTAGTGTGATGTCATGATTCTTGAGTGCTCGTCTCGGTCCAGTAACACACAGCATGTCGGTGCAGGAGCTGGTCTACGACATGGAAGTGAGCAGTTGTTGGAGTGCCCATAGAGGTGGAGCTGATGTCTCTGACTTCCTGTTTGACCTGGTGTCCCAAAGATGCTCCCCCACAATGACCTCTGATTCACCGAGCATCAGCAGGGAGCTGAGGCTGCAGCACACACTGCAGACATGGAACAGGTACAGACACACACACACACTGTTACATGATGTGCAGATGATCTTTGCAGTGGGACATGGAAATGTTTTAATCTGTGTGTGTGTGTCTGTCACATAGAGTATTGCTGGCCCTCCCAGCAGTCTTGTTTGTTCCAGTAACAAATGAAAGAGGGAGGACGTCTCTGGACTGTCACAACCTGATAGAACACATCAACCAGCATCAGGTGAGCTTCTTCTAATGATAAAGTACATAAAAAAGAGAGAAAGATGCAAACCTTATGACAAGCATTATGAATTGTGCGATAAAGCCATTTTTCTATCGTGGTTGATCGTTCTCTGCTACATTGTCGTTCTTCTCTCTCCTGCTCTCTCTCTCTCTCTCTCTCTCTCTCTCTCTCTCTCTCTCTCTCTCTCTCTCTCTGTCAATGTTTCTTTGTGTTTGTGCATCAGAGGAAGGCGTGCTCTCCAGCTGGCTTGCTGCCCTACCATGTGACCGCGCACTTCTTGAGAGTGAGACCCCAATTTCTAAAATCTGGAGGATAAATCTTTACCGTACATCAAAGAGCTCCCATGAGGTTAGACGAGGTGGGGATATTCAAAGAAATATGTCAGTTGGCTGTCTCTGCTCCCCAGGGAGTGCTGACTGCCAGTGTGCGCTGTGGACACCCATCTGAAGAAGTCAACAAGGCCTGGGCTCAGATCAGTCTGCACTGTCCTCTGCTCCTTGTCTCTGCAATGGTACTCTCTTTTCTCTGTATAGTTAATGAAATCAATCAACCTTTCCATGAGTATAAGGCCTTGGCTTTAGGCTTTGACCAACAGCCATTTTTTAAGGCAGTCATTTTGACAGGAAATAGTTTGTAAACACAGGTGCTACTAATGACATTAATGAAGGTTCTGTTCCATTTAAGTGTAGCAGAGTCTTTCCATTGAGTCAGCATGAAGAGGGACCCTGGCTCTGTTAGACTTAAATGGATCAGAACCTTCATTAGTGTCATTAGTAACACCTGTGTTTACCTGCTATTTCATGTCAAAATGGCTGCTGTGAAAAAGATCTATATGTGTGTGTGGCTGATGACAATACTGATACTTTTGAATTGTAGTTTCTCATTTCTGTCATAAATTGACCTTTTTTACAGGAAATAGCAGGTAAATGCAGGTGTTACTAATGACATTTATGAAGGTTCTGTTCAATTTAGGTATAGAACCTTAATTAGAGTGATTAATAACAGCTGTGTTTACCTGCTATTCCCTGTCAAAATGGCTGCTGTGAAAGCCTGTAGAACATTGTCATGATACATTTGCTCATGTCCTGTCCTTTTACTTTTAGCTACAAGGATTTTGTCTGACAGTCCCTATCACTTTTAAAGGCAACACTGTTTATGTTCAGTTGCTTCCATTGGCTGTTAGTCATACTTACATCACGTGTGTGTGTGTGTGTGTGTGTGTGTGTGTGTGTGTGTGTGTGTGTTCAGCACTGGTGGCAGCATTTATCTCAAATGCTGCTGTCATTGTGGTGTCGTCTGGGTGATGGAGAGCCGCTCCCAGAGCAACTGCAGCTACTCGCTGACTGTCAGCACTGGGCCTGCAGGTAAAACCACACCGGTGTTAAATCTATGAAAAAAGACACATTTTAACTTGACATCCCTTTAACACAGAACAACATTCTGTTGATTTGTTAACCCTCATTCATCATCGGCAGCTCAGGGGAGGGGGCGCCATCTGCTGCGCCTGCGGCTCCGGCCCTGCTGCTGGCTGCCAGTCTGCACTGGGCATGGAGGAGACATGGGGGGTATCAGGGAGACACCCGGGCCTTCAGGGCCACCCTGGACAAGCTAAAACCAGAGGAGAGCCGCTATCGACAGGTGAGAGCACAGAACTGGGTTTGTCCCACTTGTGCTTTTTCTGATTCAGTGAAACCAGTTGATTAGCAGGTGGGGCACAACATGGCGGCAGACAGTAGATGTAGCAATTCATGATGACAGACCAAATCAATTTGTACAAATGCATGATCTGGTCTGGGATCGAAGCTTGACTGTGAAGTGGCTCAATCAAGTTCTGCATCATTAGCAGCGCTTTAACGGTGAATCAAAGGCCAAACTACATGACAGCCTTTAAAACCAGGTAAAGACACCACTTATGCTATGTCATGATATTGCAATTTTGAAAATCGATATCTAGTCTCATATCATGATATCAGTAGAATGTCGATACATTGCCCAGCCCTTGTCAGAGGTCAGAATCCAGTGCAGCCACTTTGACCTTTGACTTGACATTTTATTAGACGTTTGACCACTCTTTGTTTTTTGTACCTTTTATGATACACATTTCATTTCTCCCTCCAGGTGCTTGTTTTTCTGCTTTTCCTGTGCGTAAATGACCTCATCTCAACTGTCCTGTATCCTCAGGTAATGCACATACACACACACACAAATATATATAATTGCATACAATCTCAAGAGAAAAAAAACAACTTCCTGCATGACTCATTTCTCCATGCAGCACCTTTCTGTTGTATCTGCACACTGTAGAGACCAAGTTTCCAATGTCTGTAGAATTTTCTGGAATATTTCGTTATGAAACTGTGGCGGGTCAAATTACACTGTGGCGGGCCGCCATAGTCTTGGCAATTAATGAGAAACACTGTGTACATGTGTGAATGTACTACACACCAGATTTAGAGCACCCTCACATTCTCAGGCCAAAATGCATCTCTTCGCACCACAAGGTGACCACAGGCTTACTTTATGCTTCATAGAAACATGCACAACCACTAGGGCACTTTAGAGCACATGTCTGTGATGGTTTCTGTAGGAGGACGAGAGCAGTCAGAGAGCCAGGGAGCTGTGTGCAGAAATTCTAACTGTGGTGGTGGACTCTCCTGACTGGCTGCTCATCTTTAAGTCAAGTGGTACAGTATAAAATCATATCTTGGTTTGCTTCATGTGCTCTAAGTAAATAAATAGCTAATGGACCAGCTTCAGTCAGACAGACATGATGGGTGAGATTGTATTTGACTTCTGTATATAATTGTGCACTGTCTTTCTCCCCACACTAGGACAAGGCCTATACCAGTCAGTTACCATGATGACACTGGATGAGTGCACTAGGCTGATGCCTTTGGCCTTTTACAGGTTAGTTGGTCCACAAGCAAAGAGTGGTTACTTAAAGGAATACTCCAACATTCTTGGGAAAATACCCTTTTTCCAACTTACCCAGACTGAGACAAGATGTTTGATACCATTTTCACCTCTGTACATCCACTGGTTCAGTTCCTGTGGGTAGCATTTTATGTTAGCTTAGCATAAAGACTTGAAGTCTACAGGAGTCAGTCAAAATAAACCTTACAGCAACTCAGAAGTTGACTTGTCTTGGAATAAAAAAAAAAAAGGATAAGATGGTACTCCGAGATGTGTATTTCATTACTGTGCAATACACATGATACATTGTGTAAATAAGACAGCTCCAGAGTTGCTGTAAGGTTTATTTTTTGTCACCTTGACGGAGCTAGGCTAATGACTCCTGTAGACTTCAAGTCTTTATGCTAAGTTAACACAAAATGCTACCCACAGGAACTGAACCAGTGGACGAACAGAGGTGAAAATGGTATCAAACATCTTGTCTTAGTCTGTTTAAGTTGGAAAAAGGGTATTTTGCCCAAAACATTGGAGTATTCCTTTAAGGTGTGGCTTTTGGTATTTCAAAAATACCAAATTGTATAGCCACCTAAATGGGTCAGAAGAAACATTTGTGTGGACTTAGACTGAAATTGTCCTGGCAGGATTTTTTTAAATTGACCATCAATCAACCAGTGGTAAGACTTAATTGACTTTCCATAACCAAACCTTACTACACAGCAGAACAATGTTAATGATTGTTCGCAGAAAGGAAAGTAGGAGTTGAGGTGCATCAGATGAGAACATTACCGGAAAGAACTCAGAGTGCACTCTGCCAACACTGAACAATTCTTCAACTTGCAAAACTGCGGCCTCTAACTCAGAAGTGCCACCTGTCAGACTTTTCTACCAGCATGTGAACACAGCATAATAGTTAAGGCAAAAAAAAAAAGAATCCTGATCCAATTCACCACCAAAACACAAGCTTAACCAGGAGATATCTGTCCAACAAATTTCAGCCAAATGCGTGTTTCTTTTTGTGACATCATTTTGTGACAAACAGGCAAAAGGAGTGAAAACATGACCTCATTCTAATTGTTTTGGCAGAGGTAAAAACTACCCAAAAGATTTCTTTAAACCTGGACTATGGGTGTTTCATTGATATGAAACAATGTAACTGGCATACTGTAATTTTGTAATACTTTGTAACTTTTTATATTACCAAGTATTGGAAAAATGTATGCGTGTGTGTGCATGCAGCCTGTTGCTCCAGCAGAATGCTGAGCTGCAGCACAGTGCTGTCCGGTCTCCAGGGTTCCTCTATACTGCTGTCCTCTGCTACATCAATCTGCTCCAACTCTTCCTGGATGGACACACACCTATGCCAGTCTCAGAGCTCCATGTCAGTCAGGTGAGCGAGCCTCCTCAGCCACAACAATAGAAACTGAATACAGACACTTCACATCACTGAATTCAAACGTATGAATTGCATGGTCAGGAGGAGCCGTCCCAGATCTTGAACCGAGCCAAGCAGTTTCTTCTTAGGGCAATTTCTCAGAGTTCCCCAACCGCGCTCTCCTCCAGCCAGCTCAGACAGGTAACCAACACACACCTCATCCTAATCCTAACACTGGCCCTAAACCCCAAGGCCTAAACAAAGTGCCACTTCTGACTTGGATTTACATTTCTTGGACTGTTTCCAGTGCCAGATAGTGTCTTGCCTGAGAATAAGATGAATGTCATTGCATCTCCCCTCCTCTCCCTCCCACTCCCTCTCTTTGTCCCACTGCAGCTGAAGTCCCAATGTGAAGAGCTGGACCCCGAGGTGGCAGCAGCTCTCTCCCTGCAGCTCGGCCCCGACACTCTCAGCCAGGAAATGGACTTCCTCTGAATGGGAGAGGATCAGCCGGAAAAACAAGCAACAAAGGCAATGTGTGGAAGGAGATTTGTTCACAGCCACTTAACTGCACTGACTTCTACTGCAGTTAGCACTTAGAGGAGAAACTTGGAAATCAGCAGCTTTATTTGTAACAAAAAAAAGGAAACTGGATCCTGTGTAATGTTCATATAATGGCATCTCAGAGTTCGTAGAAATTCACACAGTTTATTTACAGGTTATCTTACACATAATGCTCACAGGACTTCAAATTCTGTATGATACATGTGTCTATCTCAAGCCCTTTTCAATGTTTACAGTTCAGAGATAAACACTTAGAAAGAGTACTTTGCATTGTAATAACTTAATAAAAACATCTAACAAGAAAAAACCCATGTTCTGTGAGTTCTTCGGCACAATCATTGGCACTGTGCAGGTTACACAGCACATACAGGCAGAATAAGTGTTCTACATATATATATCTAGATAACAAGAATATTACATTACAGAATTTACAGAAGAATTACATAGGGTGCACAGCATATACTTAGAATATATGTGGCTTAACCAGGGTCTGCTAGTGTATAATTCCGCTATCAAAAAAAAAAGAAAAAAATTCCCGGCTTTATCTAAACCCATAGTCCATACACATGTTAACTGTCAACTCAAGTCAGTCACAGTTACAGTGCACAACAGATGCCTTGTTTACTCCAGGCAGTGCAACATCACATCTTCCACCACCTTTTACATCAGATCAACTACAGAGGTCCTGGTCGTTTAAAACCCCTGATCACACTTTCTTCTTCTTTGAACTATGGTCCCTCTGCCACTGTGTAGTTATGGAAGAAAACCTTTCTTGCTGTCAGATCATGAAATAGACTAGTGGTTCTTGAACTACTTAAATACGCGATTAGTACGATTTTACTGTCCCACAGCACAAAAAGATAAGAATATATCTGCGGATGTTGATAAGGTTGTTGATCAATATAAGCGACTCAGTTACTTCATCAGATGCTGAGATTTCCGGCCTGCAAACCTCATTCCATTTTGAAACAGAAACTCTCCACCTGTTGACCCAGAGTGTGTGACGCCTCGTTTGACATTCTGGACACTTTCACTGCGGCCAGGGCATCACGATGCACTGCACTGCACGTCAAAATCCAACATGAAGGAAAGCCTGCTGCTTTTTCTACGACGAGCAGTTTATGAAAACACCCTCAAAAGGAAATGGTTACAATTTGGAATGACACTCAATTCTTAAAAAACAAACAGCTGACCATACGATAATTGTCACCAATATAGTCACTATCAAATGACATTAAAGTTTTGATTATTACGGAAACAGAATAAAAGCATTTTTGTTAACTCTAATTTGAAAAGTTGACATGCAAGTTTACGAGTTGTGTGATAAAGCTGGTGCTAAGCTTGATCTTCTGACTTGCAGCTGCGTTGACAGCCTGCTGCAAGAGAAGCATCATCACTCATCTGTTGGAGAGCCGCCGCCTCAGTCTTGGTCCCGGTCAATTAACCTGACAATGTGAACAAACTTTAGGAAATTTAGCCTTGGAACTTAAAAATACTGGTTGTGTCATATGACGATCCACTGGAGAACAGACCCCATCCCACAGTTTAGGAGCCACAGTTGCAGACTTTTTTTCCCTATCACTTTCCCAGCTGTCATCTGTCCTGGTCTTGCTGCACCACTTCCCCAGTCAGTGTGATGGTGTGGATGTCAGGGTACGGTGGGTGCTGCTGCGTGGCGCCGCCTCTGTGGGCCTCTACCTGAGTGAGCGGGTGGACCATGGACATGTGGACGTTCAGGTTATGGGCCTTCTCGAAACGTTTGCCGCACAGCAGGCAAGCGAACTCCAGGTCGGCCTCCGCCTTGTGTTTGGTCATGTGGTATTTCAGTGATGCCCGCTGCCGACACTGGAAGCCACACACCTCACATCTGGAAGAGGTTGGGAAAGGCGGCTGAGTAACATTTCTAGCCATTTTACACATATGGCAATAAGAGCATAGCTGAGGATCCGTAGCTATAGTGTGACCAGTACTCACTGTAGTGGCTTGGCCCCTGAGTGGCGCATCTGGTGAACCGAAAGGTGTTTCCTCTGCTTGAAGGTTTGACCACACTGGTCACAAATGTAGTTCCTCTCCTCTGGCAACACACAGGTGATAAACATCAGTACAAGCCAAAATAAACTCTGAACAGAATACAGCAATAGACCTTTTTCACAGTAGTCAATTTAGCAGGTAAACACAGGTGTTGCTAATGACATTAATGAAGGCTCTGTTCCATTTAAGTGTAGCAGAGTCTTTCGAGTGAGCCAGCATGAATAATAGCAGGACCCTGGCTCTGTTAAATGAACCAGAACTTCATTAATGTCATTAGTAACACCTATGTTTACCTGCTACTTCATGTCAATCTGTGAAAAAGGGCTAGTCCCTTTAGTTTTGGCATGAACTAGTTTCACCATATTTAGCCATAATTCAAGCTGGTGGAATTCATACTCATTTATTCAGAGTACACAACACTCCTTTGTGCACAAATTATGGTGAGACCTATATATTGGTCTGCCAGTGTATTAAAAACAGTTATCAGCTGGTCAGTGTCATCCACCTATAACATGATGGATATGCTGCAGTTTCATAGCTCACATATTTAGATTTGATCAGAACTACACTAGTTGTCTATGGAAAATCTTAACCCTGAACTGATTCTAATTTAAGCTGAATTGGATCCCGATGGCTAAGCTGTAAAGTACGCAGTACAACCTGGGTGGGACCTTACCGGTGTGTATAAGCTTGACGTGTCGCTGCAGGTAGCGGTCGATCATGAAGACCTTGTTGCAGCCAGGATGAGGGCAAGGCCGCTCTCTCACCTCCTCGTGATGCTCCTTGATGTGCTTCTAAAACGCCCACCAAATAAGAAAATTAGTTGTTTGCACATCAGTAGGCAATGTATATTCATACTTCTGTTTATGTACCATATAACTGCATATTTAATAGCCACCGGTTTTCTTTCAATTATGGAAAAACATGATTAAGATAATAGCACCATCTCTATGTAAAACAGTAAGAAAACATTTCCACATTATGTTATTTTACACTTGAGTTGGTCACTTTTTTGATTTGGGAAATACATTTATTGCACTGCATATCAGCACAGCTACATCCTAAACAGTAACAGATGACAACGGATCCGCTTGTTTACATCAAACATTCAAACAACAGTGAAATTATGTCAGTTTGCCCTTATATGATACAGATATGCTGAATTCTGACCTTCAAACCATCAGGAGCTCGGTAGACAGCTGTGCAGCCCTGGTATGGACACTTATAGATATTGGGCAGCTCCTCTCTGAGAATACAAACACATTATTACATTGTTAACATATGAATCAAGAATATTATAGTTGACTAAAACTTAAACTTTGCATGAAAAACAACATTTATATATACATTTATATATATATATATACACACACACACACACACATACATAATACAATCTAATACAATGCAATGTAACAGCTCTGCCATAAATTCTACCTTTACCAAGTTTAAAATAAGTTCAGTTTTTCTCAACATTGTCAAGAATATGTAAATTAAATTATATGTTTATTGTTAAGGTTGTAGTTTGCAGTGGTGTTGTAGTAGACTACATTATATTGAGAGGTATTCCTAATGTTTTGTCTCCCTCATGTAAATAAACAGGGAGGACAAAAAATTAGAAACACCTCTCAATATAATGGAGTCTAATACGACACCACTGCACACTACAACCTCAATAATACACATAATTTAATTTACATATTCTTGACAATGTTGAGAAAAAAAAAAATCTTGTTTTAAACTTGGTAAAGGTAGAATTTATGGCAGAGCTGTTACATTGGATTGTATTAGATTGTACAGGTGTACCTAATTTTCTGGCTGGTGAGTATATATATAATACAATCATACTACCCTCAAGTGCAAATTAGGGAGACAGTTTCCAACAATAACAATCACTTTTTCATGTATGTGATGCTAAATCAAATTCTCACTGTAGATTACACTGATGGATTGTTACAACAGGTTCTTGGACCAGGAAATTGTAAATCACATTCATGCCTGAAGCTTGTCTATCTACTCTACCATCTCATCTCTGTCCACTCTTCTCTTATTGTTGAATCCTGTCTTTCTTATCTCACCATGCTGATTTCCTGGTACTAAATACAAATCTGATCCACACATCCTCAGCCTGACTCTTTAACTTTTCCTGGTACTCAGTCCTCAGAAGATATGCGAGGTCAGAAAATGAGAAAGTGGCAAAAGTGATTCTTTTTGTAGAATACAGGCGGAGGAAAAGTAAGTCTTGAGTCAAGAATCTCTCTGTACCCTTTAGGTTTGAACTTGTTCTTCCAGCCAGGCTTGGGTCCGGGTTTCTTTTTGACTTTGGGCTCTTCCGGCGTCTTTGGGCTTCGTCTTCTCTTGTTGGGGATGGTCACCCTACGAGGCCTTCAAGTGGGGAGATGAAAGTACAGCTGAGCTCAATACCAGAGTCTCTGTTACTATCTCCTTCTAGAAGATCTACTACTTTAGGAGGAATGAGAAGAATGGGCCTCATTCACCAACCGTTCTTACGAAGAAATTTCTTCTTAAACCCATTTACGCACTTTTCACGAAGATTCTGACATTCACCAATGTTTTCTTATTTGGGATTTGTTCTTAGGTAAGAACAGAATCTACGCACACTCAAGAGCACACTTACGCACATTTGAGTGCTGAAATGCTTGTGCAGAATAACTGAATATTGTGTTTTCTTTAATTCTACAGTTGTCTAAAATAGGATATAAATTAGAATAATATTTAGAGCACTGTCTCTCCAATAATGGCCCCTGTGCGCTGGTCCAGCTCCGACAACTCTGGGCAAGCCTCTCCCCCTCCAGTGCTCAGCGTCTCTTCTGTATTTGGCAATGTATATATATTTTTTTTGCCTCAGATTTGAGATCAAACTTTATTTATATCTTTACTTTTTAATATTTTTTCAATAGTTATTTTCATCAGTTGAGCGCGATTCTCCTGATACCGCGTTCAATGAACGAGCAACAGCATCCCATGCATCTTTTTTTTTCCTGTTCCCTTATATCCACTGCTGACACTACTAAATATAATGGCTCGTTTGCTCTTTACTTCCTGCAGCAGTACCTCTACTTCAGAACTGCTAAAGTTCTTTTTACGTTTGGAATCCAATGCTGCGCGTTCTTTACACTTGTGTTTGGGCATTCTTGATTTATCTTAAGTTGATCAATTTCTGTGTGAAATTTGTTTGTGCACACGGCCCTGCAGTGTCATGCCCTTTTATGGGGATTGGGGGGGCATTTACCTATGCTAATGAGGATTAACTGACACGCGCTTGCAATTTACGAAGTCAGTGGGATTCATCAATATAAGAACACAGGTGCGAACAATTCTGGCAGTTTAAGAACACGTCATGAATCCGACGTAGACT